>JXOS01096226.1:0-12726 GCA_001015075.1 Cirrula hians
AATATTGCTTTGTTTAAACAAATATGTACAAGCACAAACCAAAATTCATAAAATGACATTACTATTTTTCAATAAATGAATTTATTGCATTTAGAACTCAAATAATGATTGCTTATCTTTACAATTTTGAAAAAAATTAGGTTAAATAAAAGAAATAAAATTAAATTCTATTACAAAAATTGTTTGCTTCTAATTAAATGTTACTCAGACTTAATATTTAATATGCTAAAAATTTGTAATTATTCGTTATATATACTAGTTTTTGCAACAAAGTGCTATATGTAGTAATCAACCTGTTGTATAGAATAACAAACAAGAGAAATATGCGAAAATTTGTTGCAGAATGAGATGGCGCGCATTGATACTCTTAAGCTCATGTTGAAAGAGTGAGGACACAGAAGAATGGACAAATGAAGGAATATTCGTTAATCGGATTTGTCCACTCCTCTGTGCATCTCTATTTGTGGCATCATTTGGCTTTTTCGCACTAATGGGAAAATATGATATATCACTGGTAAATTATGAGGAATCGTAACGTAATTCGTAAATTATACCTTGACTTTTTCAGTGTCTATACTGTAATATGCTGTGGACGGGAGATAACAGCATTTTTTTCTGTATAATTCTGGTCATTTACAGTAGTGTGACTAATACAAACATCGCAATTTTGGCATATTATTGTAAAAAAATTGGTGGACTCAAAAAAAAATTTCTTATAAGTTATTAGGAATGGAAATAATTTCTTTACATACTGTGTATCGACACCTACCAAATTACAAAAAATGTAAAGAGATAATAAAAAGAGGTCAAACCATTTAACTCCATAGAATTAAACAAGTACAAAATGTACTTAATTTCTTTTTATGTATTTATATTTAATACCTCTATTCCATTTTATCGTTCTTGTACATAATTTTCCTGATTGCCTAAAATCTTTTCGTAACCGACATTTACCGTACAAAATTACTGGATGTTTAAAAGTAAAAGTAAAAAGTAATTGCTGTTCTCATTGCCCTTATAATTGCAATTTTTGCTGCTTTAATACGAGATCAAGGAAATGGGAGGGCCTTTAAAAAAATGTTCTTTCTGTTTTCATAAATATGATCAATAATCAATGATGTAAACTCAAAAGCAAAGTCATAATTAATTACAGTTTATTTATATGCAGTATAGTGTGATTATGAGTTTAGCTTATATCCAATGAAATAATACTGAATTGAGTAATATGCACTTGCATTTAATTTTTCCCTTCATAATGGAATAAATTTTCCTTGAATTTTCTCTGCTTATGTGTTCCCTAGGTAACAAGCCAGTGAATTAAGATAGTATACTATTCATGGAGCTCGTACAATGTTTATATTAATTTATTGTTCTATGTTGGTCAGATCTGAATACAAATTTTAATTTTTAATGTATGTTTGGGTGCTATAAATAATTCGAAAGTGTCTGGATTGAATCCGCATTATTTCAATATTTGAATTGATGCCAGTTGCCCATAGGTTTTCATTTATTTTAGTTTTGGGCAAATAAAGCCCAAAAAAAGTTTTCATAAGTTTTTGTAAAAATTTAATTACCGACTGACTTTTAGCTTGCTGAAATGGTCTTACAAAGACAACAGCTCCCGTGATCGTGGAACAATTTAGACTACCTGTTCATTAATCCAAGCAGGTTATACTATGATAACTAAAAAATTTATATGTTAATTCAAACAAATTTTTTTTTTCTAGACAGATACCTTAGACTTTAAAAATGTAAAAGCAATTTTTTAAATACTCGTTCAGGTAATAGATTTCCGATAAAGTGAACTTCTGAAAATGTGAATAGTATACCATTTTCCCAATTGGTAATGGATTTGCAGATCAGCAATTTATTGCCCTCTGCTTTTGATCACGAGATTGACGACCTTCTTAATAATGTAACCTTGATAAGATTGGATAACGTTCTTTTGGTTTCAAGACCGACTTGCTTTTCTTGTGGAACATATTTAATTTAAATTTATGCAAGGTAATTTTTAAATAACGTATGAGTGGTTTATGCAATAAGGCTAAAAAAAAAAAAACAAAGACAAAAGCTAGAAATTTATTTTAAAATATACCAGTACTGTATTTCTGGTCTTCATATTTCACACTGCAAATATTTCCCATCTTTGTAATGTTCACGACTAATGGTTTGGGAATATCTATATCAACCCATGCCATAAGCTGGGGGTATTATTGGTTTGTGATAATTATGTAATTCCTATAAATAGTAATTTGAAACTAAAACCTTCATGGATACTTACGGTATGTATGTATCCATATGGTGGGATATGTACACATCGGTGGAGAGTCTTTACCTGGCTTGAGAATCGTTAGTATTTTCAATATTATCCGTATATGCAGTTGTTGTGATCGCAATTTTAATTAAGCAATGTACTTCACTTTTCCGCAACTCTTGGATGAGATACACTGATATGTTGTCATTTGTTTGGATCAAGCTACATTATTTTAATGTTTACATCATTCTTGATGAATTAAACTATTTTTTTAAGAGTAGTGCATTTCACTATTGGGAAATTTAGAATTGACTTAAGTTTAATTCGTTTTTTAGAAAACCTACGAAACCCCTTTCGATCTTGCTGTCACTCCTCGTATTTGAAGGAATTTCAACCATTTAGCTAATTTCATGAAATGGAAGAATTGAAATGTTTGATTGTTTTTAAAATAGAAAAATATAGATGTAATAGTTTAATAATTGTCAAAACTGTCTATATTCAACCATTCAGTCATGCATTTTATAAAAGAATGAACATATTACAACAATTAATGAAACAATAGATATATATGAAACGCTAACGAGGGGTACCCAAAATTTAAGACTAATTTCGTTCATATCTTAAAATAATATGCAATTAATAAAAAAATTTCTGTGTTCCTAATTTCAGTCCCATACCATGAAGTGTCTCTAATTATACACGGCGCCAATGTAATTGGCAAAGTGTATATTAGATTTGGCCATACGTTTGTACAATCTAGAATAAGTGCCTAAAGACCTTTTAAAATATATACCGATATGCTAAGCATGGTCACAGAATTCGAAATAGCGAGGTCCGTCCATCGGTCTGCCGGTCCGTCCATAATCAAATTCCAGAGAGATCACGTTGGGTTACATTATCTAAATTCGAACTTGGACCCGATCCAATCAATATTCCGAATACTTCCAGTACACCTCTTTACCAAAAACTGGCGTCTTAGGGCTACTGCAGCCTTAAAAGTATATATTTTGCAATTAAATATTAATTTTTATAGCATCTTATCGTGTTCCCAAAATGGGCTTGATTGAATGACAATCTGAGGTAACTCCTGCACAGCTTTATGGTCCTAAAAAAGGTTTTTATTTAAAATTACCCACAANTTACAGCTTTATGGTCCTAAAAAAGGTTTTTATTTAAAATTACCCACAATTTTTAACCAAAGTCAACGAAATCATTTTTATTTTGAAATAAATATGAGTAATGTGTGTAGCAAAAGTGGTTATGAGATCAGAGGTACTTCCAGTACACCGTGTCCGAAAGGTAGGTTTTGCGCAAATGTTCACATATTAATGAAATTCAACGAAAATTTATTATTGAGTGATCATAAATAATATCAATGTGTGTATCACGAATGGCCATGTTAGGATGTAAATCAGAGATATCTTAAATGCTCCAATATGGCGGGAAAAATTGTAATTAGTAAATTTAGTTAGAAACATTAATCAATTTCAACGAAACTTCACTATTGATTGGCTATTGACTATTGATTAACAAAAACGGGCATGTTAGGATAAAAATCTGAGGTTCCTACTGAACACCTTTTAATTCCAAGCATAGTATTTTATTCATATTCTGACTTCTCTATACGTAACAATTTGGAACCGGCGGGTATCTGACAGATGGCTTGAGCCATATTTAACATTCTTACTTCTTTTAAGCTAATTTTCCTAAAATCTAACTTATGTTTGTTCGGATGAAAACATAGCTATTGACCAAATTGACCAAAAGGTGGCAGAGATATCCTAAAACTATAAGCAAAAACAGAGATGATACCATTTGATGACAAAATAAGTTGATGGATAAAACGTGGATTGATTATTATATGGCAAAAAAGCTGGATAGTTGGCATCGTAGTTGCGATGAAGAGACAGCAAAGACATACAGTAAATCTTGGGCAACTTAATGAGTCATTCAGAACCCAATGTTTATTTAGCGAAATATAACGATTAGGGACTTCAGCCATTGAAAATCATGTCCGCGTGGTGTTGCTTATAACACATGTCAACATTGTCTTTCCAACTTTTCACGAAGCCTTGTAGTTCAATTGGCGATTCATGGCTTTTCTGAATTCATTGGTAAAATACATTTAACAGCTTTGCCCAGCAAACTCTAGACATCTGTTGACGTAAAGTCATTCTTCACTTTGGAGTCTAGTTGTGTGGTGAGGGATATATACAAAATTTCAATCCTGAAATAAGTCTTAAAGATCGCACGCCTTCAATTTGAGTTTCAAGTTGGTGACCTCAATTTTGTTAGCTAGACCAGTAGAATGCAAATTTTTTTCCCCTTCGCTAATGAGCCATAATCAATCAATTATTGTACCTCAGCCAGTTTGATATGTGTGCAAGTAAACGTGATTTAACATGGCATTAGCATTCGCTGAATATAGAGACTAAAATTCAATATCTATTTGTTGGAGACTTTTGTTCGCTAAGAGTGAAAGTGCTCACGTTAAAAGGATTATGCTGTTTGATTGGTATTATTCTAAAGACATATGCGTATTGTTTTGCCACTTAAAGATGGTATGACGATCTATCAAAAAAACTAATACAAATCCAAGCTGATTTTTTGGAATGCCAATAGTTGGCGTTGTGTCGCAGGCATGTGAATAATTAACAGTTCTTAATTTTCATCAAAATCAGTTAATCCTTTGAACTTCGTATTATCAATCAACACCTGACGATGAACCGGAGGTTGTAATTTATATTTAAAGAAGTTGAACTGCGAATAAAATTTAGAATAAAAGGCTTACATAAATTAAGTTTCAACATTTTAACAATAATTCTGGTGAGTTTATATTCTGTATTTCATTGTACTATAATTAGGTGCATCGTTAGATTGTTGGCTGACTGGATATCGTCATCGTGCGCACTGACTTTTTAATACCGGGTGCATCTGAGTTGAGTTGCATAATGTTCTGCCGAATTTTGCATTTCATCCTGCATTCCATTTTTGTGTGATTTTAGATTTTTGTCAGTTTCTGCATTGATTGACTTCGTATGTCCGTTAAAATATTTGATCTGAAGAAGCTGTGATTGGCGTGCAACCTCTACGGTGCTCTGTAAAAAGCACGTTATTAATTCGTTTACTTTTCAACGCATTTGGAAGCTGTGTTTGCACATACGGTTTAAGGACTTATTAATTCCTCATTAGCTTAGTTGCAGTTTCCTCAATGAGATCACATTAATTCGGAAACTAATGGTTTTCGTCTATTCAGATTGACAAGTCTTTGAAAACATAGTTAAAGTCCTTCAAGCTAACAGCCATTTTTTGATACTCATTCAATCGATACAATTTATTGCTTTTCGGGTTAAATGCGGTATGCATACCCAGGTATCACTCTTGCCTAGTTATTTTGGCCACCTGTTACTTTAGTTTACTACTTATTTAGGTATAATAGCAATTAGTTCATAAAATATCTTCTTAAAATCTTGTAATTTGTCGAGTCCAAATGTGGTACGGTTGTGTTCTTTGTTGTACGTCACCAACAATTATCCCAATATTTATTTTATAAACACATGTGCATACAGCAGGTATCTTATTATACATACAATCACATACGTACAAACCAAAACATTTTAATATAATGCCTGAGAATTTATAAAATAAATGGGGTATCCTAAAAACTAAAGGTTTTGATCATTTTAATCATTTGTGATCTAATTTCATTGTTATAAGATGTTGTCAATACGAATTAATCAAGTCGGATTAACTGCAATTAAGAAAAAATTATTTCCAACTGACGTGACATAAAAATAGGCGAGGTAAATATTTCTGATTAAACGGTCCATTTTATTTAAGTTTCGTTTATATTTAGTTTTTATAAATCTGATTTGTTGTCCTATTATGCTAGTTAGTCTTATTAATATTGTCTTTCATCTTAATACTTTCGTTCAATTGTCTATTGTCAAACTGTTAGCCATCAGAGGCATAATCAAAACTGAAATCAGGGATGTTATTGCTATTTGTCTCCATAGTTCCACATTAACCTGTCTAGAGATCAAATTTAATTCAAAATGTAGCTAAGAAACTGACAGGCATTTGTTTCTTAATCGGTTAAACCTGAAATAATTCGAACCTAACTATTTTAAAATTTTTCTAAAACTTATTATTTAGGTTACATTTTGCATTTTGGATGAAAAAGTTCATATACTACTTAGTCCTTAATCCAGTTCATTGTATAAGTGCAATACGATATTAAAATGCCGTTTAACGTTGATTTATAATATAAACATTTTATTATACAAAACATTTTAGTTTAGACAAATTGATTTTTCTGATCTATTTGGTATTTTGGTTTTCATTTTCTTATATTACATATTTAATAGTATTTACACAATTATTCATGTAATATTTTTTTTTGTATTCTGATCTTCATCATTAGAATTACTTCCAAGTATGAATGGTATGTCACTATAGCAGTAAGCTATGTTTCCTAATGTTTCTTTTTCCCAGTCAATTTTATGTCTTCAAATATTTATTTTCCAATTGCATAATCAACGACAATTATAGCTCGGTAAAGCTATATCTTTTAATGCAACTGACGTTTTTTCAAAAACATAAAGAGCGGTGAGCACGTGGAAGGGAAACCCTCTTTGCAAACCTGTTGGTATCGCAAAAGTTGGAGAACTAATGTAATATTCAAAGGTAAAATATGTCTCCGGACTTTATTTGAAACCGATGAGCCCCAACAGTGGATATCACATCTTTTTTGTTGGTATGGTAAAAATGCGGCTGTTTACTGGTAATTAACTTGTATCATGCAAATTTTATCGTTCGTTCAACTACAACAGCCTATTCCAATGTTGGCTCACATTAGTGTTAACTCCTCACCACATGGTAATTCGAAAATGCAATATTACTGACAGTGTACACACTACTTTAGCTAAAAAAAAAAAAAACGGAAACTTCGGAACTTATGGTAAAGTATAATTCTACTTTAGCTGTAAAAAGAAAATTGACTGCTAGCACGATATTCTTTGGAAAATGAAAGTGTGTCGAGCGATTGGAGTCTTTGCAATGACTTAGCGCCTAAAGAAAAACTCTTGAAAGACATACGTGACTTATGTAGTAACTTTAAGTTCATTCTGCGCCCAGATAATTAAGTGTACATGCTTGATTAACAGGCATGGATGCATAGCTGTTTGTTAATATTATTTTGTATAGCTTTTTTTAATTATGTTAAAAGAACATCGTACAACAAATATTTTCTGATTAAATTAAAAACTTGAACACATGAAAAAACCATATGAATGATATGCTGCAAATATTTTGACAACATTTGTATATTAATTACGAAGTGTATGTCGATTTCTGACATAACTCTTCTCCCCTTAGGCTGGTATCCTCCTGAACTTTCCTGTCTATTAAGTTTAGATAGACATTGCTAAAATCCATTGCTCGCTGATTGGGGGTTTTTCATTTATATTTATTTTTTTAATTTTTTCTTTAAAGGTGGTATTAAGACTATCTATGTCCGAAATTTCGGTATCCAAACCTATTTAATTCATTAGGTATACAAACTTTTCCCTTGAATAGAGATATATTACCCATTTTACTTTCTGTCTTCTTAATAGAACAAAAGTATGAGATTTGTATTATCAATAATATTAAAGGCAAATGTTGTGTCATGTAAAAGTTTAAATTTAATTTAAAATCCATGTTAAAAATGTCATTCTATTATATATCTTTTAAGAAGTATTTCTTCCAAAATGAATTTTTTTGAGCTTATGTTCCCCACCAACTTAAATATCGCACTTTTATATAACTTTATTTATTAGTTTAAGTGTAAAATTTGAGGAACTTCGCAAACCCCGCGGGAAGAGTCCAGCTGACCATGATTGATGGTGTCTGTAATTCAACATATGATCTGGCCATAATTAAAAAAAAAACTAGAAAAAAACCTTTTTCGCTAAAAGAGTGCGAGTGTGATGTCTCACTCACATGGTTGATCAAAACACCTCCAGACGAATTACCTTATTGTAAACATTGGGTTCCCATATCATGGCCACGGCACTGGGATTGTGGTCAAGGTCCGTCAGCTGCATATTTTCATAGGTGGCGGTGATTATATCCCTTTCTGATCTGCGAATGTAGACAGTGGAAAACTTGTCTCTGCCGATAACCATTGTCGGGGACATGTTTAACAAGGGCGGTGCATATAATAGATGTGGGAACTGCTGGATTAATTTTGAGACGTACGTTATAACCTCAAGAAATTCTACAATTGCCATGGGTGACACACACTAACTCCGAAACGGAAAGGCGGGTAGGTTTCAGAAAGACGTATACTAAAGAACCGATGGAGAGGAGTAACTTGGCTGGCTATCTCAGGGCATGAACATACGAGCCGCTACTAGTCCGATTACGATGACTGCGCATCACACCGATCCGTGGACGTGTCAAGATGGTTGTCCGATGTGAGGATCGGACGGCACTCTTATGGCATCGCCTGCTACATCTCGTCTAGCTGGTCTAAATCCTGTCTACTGTGAATCACTTTTCAATGTTTTTCTCCACAATAACATTTAGAATTTAGCACATACATTTGCTATGTATGCGTGTTTGACTAAGAGTTTGAACACTCCCGAAAAAGAAGTATACTTCGAAGACGTCGTTCAATTCAAAGGGTCCGGAATTTACGACACCAGCTGAGAAGATGGTAGCTGTGGCACGCATAATTGCTGTATGCAATTTTAAGCTGAAAAACACTGCCTTAAAGTACCGACTTACGAATAAACTAAAACTGACAATACGATAACGAACAAGACAGTCACATTACAAGGTAATCTATAAAGGAGGATTCTGCGTCATCGGAATTCTATAATTTCAGGATTATCGAACTAAGTGGAGGAGACGTAATACACGCTTTATTTCGTGCTCAGAGGATGGACCATTCTAGCAGCGTCACTTTGTGGGGAGCTCCGCCGGAAATGAAATGCCAATTGCGGACTCGAAAATCATTCGTATTTCTGATGTTATGTTCTGACTGAAAACTTCATGTAGTGCTCCAGGGGCTCCTATAAAATTTGTTCCATCGTCTGTTTGGCAACATCTTCTCGCGATAAACCGATGAAAGGCTGCTTTGAATACTGTGGCAGATACATCACTTATAAGTCCCTTGACACTGATACGGTAGAAGCATTAGAAATCGTTCATCAAAGGAAAGATTTTCGGACAATGCAAATTTACCCCAGGCTCGAATGATGCCTTGATCATCAATGAACTCGTTTTATGCAGTCTTTTGATCTCAGCGTTTGTTAATTTGGCAGTGCATTGAATTCGTCGGAAAACGGGTTGCCCTGTGTCCGTACAATCAGTCTTATTTTTATTGTGTTTGCCTGCGGAGGCGTTGTCTCTTCATATTCGATACCGCCTTTTCGTATTGATCGATAATAGACTCTCATTATGTATGCGATTACCTGTGGGATGAAAATTTACGAAGAATATTCTCTGAGTGGTTGGATGTTACAGCATGCGTGCGATTTCTCCTACTCTCTATACCTACCTCGAAATCTCTCGTGTTGATGTAGGCTTCCCAGTGTTGCTCCACATGCTTCAAAAATTCGAATGTGGCGCAAATGCAGAGTGGTTTATTCAGCCAGCCTAAAACTATTGTCGAATCAGTCCAAGATCGCAATTATTGCTTTCCTATAATGAGGTTTAGAATCACGTACCACACCAGCAGTATGGCACCAAAAAGTTCTGCGTGCAAACCTAAATTTGCTCGTTAAAAGGTTCGTGTTGTATTCACCTGTTATGATTCGATTTGCACGTACAGTGCTGCTGCGTACAACTTTTCTGCGGCAACGGTGAACCCATGAACAAAGAATGCACAGCTTCGCCGACAACCCAAACAATTGACCCATCGTTATATTGGCAGTAGATCGCAATGACCTTTGCCTAAAAAACAATACATTAGCTAGATACGTAGAGGACTTTAATTTAGACGTTAAGGGGTATGCTTTTTGAGAATCCTCTACGAATTGGAGTAACGTGTGTATGGAAGCATTTAATAAAACACTTAACTTGGTCGCATTGCTAACAGGTTTAGTTACCGAATGAAAGGGAAGATAATAGTGGGAAGGTTGATCAGTATGGATTTCGCAATGAATTCTACGCAGATCCGGTCTACCATGGTAGTGGCGTCGTTTCTTTACACTTCTTCCCATAATCGGTAGATACACTCATCCAGGGCTACCTCTTTGGAGCATAGCACGAACGTATCAAGGCTAAACAGGGTAGTCACCGGGACTGGACCGTAGAGAATCCACACAAATATGGTTTGTTGGGATACAAGACCGCATTGTATATTTCTTCGTATGCCTCCTTGCTTTATTTTAGGCAAGAAATCCATTCCAATCAGCAGATCGATTGGTGAACTCTGAAAGAATTTTGGGTCAGCTAATGGATGATTCGGAAATTTCTCGAATTTAGGTATTGGCACCAAAGTGTGAGGGAGCTCTTCTGTTCGCTTTCGCATAGAAGAGCAGAAATTTGGCATTAAAAATTCTGTTCCGTTTGAGTAAATTAAATCTTTCATTCTGAAAGCGAGAAATTGTACATTATTTTACTATTTCAAGCATATTTAATCATTTTATGGAGTTTATTGTTTATTGGAGTATGACTAACCTAATTTTTCTTCATTAAAAATTATCTGTTATCGTCATTAAATTATCTGTTTTTCTTTTTAGTCTATTTTTTGTTGATATGGCTTAATAAGTGTTTTAAATTATTACATATTTATTGCTGTGAAACTTTAAATTATAGCCATCTGTATATAGGTTGAATAAACTGATATTGTGTTGTGGATTCCGTTTTCCTTAAAGTTAAGTTCGTTTTGATTATTAATAATATTTTGAAATAGTACTAATTATAGTCATCAATGTTTATATTTATTTTAAATTATATTACTTTCTTTTACAACACTGCGTTTCTATGATCTTATTTAATACTTTATCTAATTACGCTTTCTTCCTTTTTAAATATGCAAGATAAATGAAAATGACCTCTTCCTTGAACAGTTTATGCAGTTGTTGTATATATGCAAAAGCAGCCAGCTGTGAGGAAATCTTTTCTTTTTTGCCACTAAAACCAACATATTATGGGCCCATGCTTACGTTTGCAAATATATATATTTAAATAAAGTTCTATTCAAATTAAATAATCTTAAATCATATTATCATGCGAAGAAAACTACGACACTTGCTGCATGCAAGCTAATGCGCTTTTGATGAAAAATGATCATTGAGAGTTTCTCCCTGAGGAGAATATAAAACCTGAAGGTGAGGGTACTGAACAGTAACACGCACTTAACAAAAAGGCCAAGCCTGTTTTAATATTGTCAATGCACCCGTCGGAGTTGAAGCAAGTGCGAGCCTGTGAAACCTCTCATAATGTTTGGATGAAGCTAGAATCCATGTATGCTTCCAAAGGACCTGCACGTAAGGCAAATCCTCTTAAACAGCTAATGTTTCAGAAACTAGAAGATGGTGATGACGTTAAGGAGCATATAGCAAAATTTTTTGATGCTGTTGATGAGCTGGAGGGAATGAAAGTTGAAATTAACGGCGAGTTACTCACCATTATACTATTATACAGCCATCCATCTTCGTATGAATATTTTGGTTTTGCTATTGAGATGCGAGATAAGATACCAACCGCTAAAGTCCTAAAAATCAAAATTATTGAGGCGAAGCAAGAAAGCAAGCAACTGGAGGTGGGATATATAGCATATAGATGCCCAAAAAGTGAAAATGGTGCAAGTCAACGGAACAAGAATTATAGAAAAATGTCGTTTGCTCTTGACTATGAGGATGCAAATACAACGTATGCAGTTGACTGTGGCACCGTGCCACCGTGTGGTTGCACAACACATTAATGTTTTGAAGAGAGTCGCTTCAAATTTATTATTGAATGTGATAACATAAAATTGAATCTGGTAAACAAATCGTATGCATACGTAAAGGGCAAAAGCTATGTCGAATTAATAGTTGCATGTCCTGATGACAATAGACAAATTGAACTGTGGAATTTATTCCATCTATTCCAGACTTGCGTGTAAATTTAATATCTGTTGCAAAAATTACAAATAATGGTTTTAATGTAACTGTTGACAAACAAAATGCCAATGTTACTGACGCAGATGGAAATAAATTTATTTTTGGCAATTGCCAAGGCTAGACGATCAGTTGGTGTAGTATTCGTGACAAAAAATGGTATAAAGTTTGGATACCTGAAGCACGGAATTTGTGTATGCCCACGATATTAAGTTTCTGAATGAAGCCCCAGGTTATAACGCAGAGCCAATTGATTTGTTATTACCAGATCNGCCCCAGGTTATAACGCAGAGCCAATTGATTTGTTATTACCAGATCATAGCGAACCTAATAGAAGCCTAACCGCAATTGATATCGAAGTGCAGCCTTTAGTAT
>JXOS01096267.1:0-16320 GCA_001015075.1 Cirrula hians
GTTCCTCTTTAAGATCCGTACAAAATGACGTCGCTCGGTGTTTTGGAAAGACCCCTGTTCCCAGCATTTCCAGCATGTGTTATTGTCAGTTAATAACATTTTCTTGGCATGCGCTGCCACTGGACAGTGCCGTGTGAGACCCTCAACAAGTGTAATATTAATCCTTCGGAGCTTTAGAGAAAAGTCGGGCAGATTCTTGTTTTATCTTTTCCACATGGATTTTCCAATGGCGCAAGCCACATTGTTGCTCTTACGTTCTTTCGAATTAAATAAAACCTGTACCTGTCTCTATCTTCATGGTGTATAACCGAATTTCGGAGAGTCCATGAATAAAGAGCTGTGCCACGTTTCCATCAGTGGAATCCCCAACTGTAGCAAACCTGGGTATAGTCATTCCAGCCCAGGTTTAAGAGGAGTATAAACGATCGTATTGACCATGCCATCATACCTTTCGGTATTAGCCCTGCTGTTTCCTACTGCTCCTTGTAGTGACTCAAAGGAAAACACTCCATGGGTGTTCGGCAACCAAGAAAATTAATGTCAACCCACGATTTAAGTGTGTTTTCGTTCAACCCAACATAATAACCCATCCTGCTTCTTCAATAGGTTGGCCGTCGACGGTGCTTTTGAAATATGCCTCCCAAACTTGGTCAATTCCGTCGTTTTCTCTTAGCTCACATAAAACCCTCCCAGGACGGTCTATTGTCCCTTCGTCATTGGGCCTTTTGAGTTCCCAGCACATCATTGTGCTCGGTTTTGCATTCTTCATCCCCAGCTTGCTCGGCTAGTTTGAGTAGTTGTTACACATGTCTTCTTTGCTTTTTCAGCTCCCAATTGTATCACACCTGGTGCGGGTTTGAGTACAAGGTATGTGGAAGGCGTCCTTACTCCATGCTGTTACGTGTGTGGTGTTTGACTCGACGTCTGTCAATGATATGGCATTGTTAACACAGTTTTTTCTTGAGAAACTTTCCATAGAGGTCGACGTTAGCCTTTCTTGGATTCCTGCTGGACATATGAAGCCTTTCAAATGCGCTTTCAATATCAAAGGTCGAGCGTGGTCAGAGAAGGATAGTATCGATAGAACGTTCCAGTCCTTTACCACTGTTTGATTATGCGATGTTATGTCTGGTTCGCTTCTCACCATAGCCATAAGCTATTAGCATGTTAGTTTGTAAATTAATGTTAAGGCAAGACTCACCCTGTTTTTTGTTTCGCTGTTCCCCCCCACCGATGACCATGGGTCATGTTTTAATTTTAATGTAGGTCATCCTCTGTGGCTCCTCCGGTTATGCTGCCATATCGTGTAGAATGAATCTGGACACTACAAGTACCACGTCGTTCTTGCAATCCTCTACAGCCTCAACAATCAGTTTCCTGTAGAAAATTCAGATATTAGATAGAACATTGTTTTTCCTTAGAATAACAGATGTTTTTACCTTGAATAAAGTGGTCATGAAATATGATTAAAAATTTGTAGCAAAGAGTCCGGAAACTAAGTTTCCCAAACCTACCCATGGGTCTTGGATAATTAATGCGTCATATAGGGATCCCCCTTGGTGGAAGCTCTGCTGAGACCACCTTACATGAGGTGGTTTCAAAGATCACCTATATTTCAAGGTCCTTCTCAACCTACCCAGCATTCACCGATTTTGCATTGTTGTCCCTTTGGTTACATGTTTGACGACTAAGGCAGACACTACCCACACACCAAACCATCTTTCCAAATCGTGTACAACGTGTACTCTGCTTCCTTATTGCTTTGGAGGATGTCAGGTGTCACCTTCCGGGGTATCAGTATCATGACTTTTGGAACACCTGGTATCTTATTGTTACCTACTATGCTGAGATACGTTTTTTCCCACAGGCCCATTCTAGGGTTAAATCCTCGTTACAGGTAAGGAATCCAACAAATTTGAATCAGCATTCCTCATCACATGATGGCGCAGCGCTCAGATTTCAGTGTCCATTAAACATGGGGAGCAGCAGTGAAAATTCGAAAGTCTTGTAGTTCTCGTGGGGCATCTGACACTGTGGAATACATGACACTACCTGATGTGGTTTGGATACGTCGTTTGCCCCCGCTTCGTCAGAGGTAGTGGATCTGTTGCCAGGTATTACTGGACTCCTGCCGTTTTGGTGGTATTTCCCGATTTGTTTGGTTTCATTCAAGGACCTTTCGTGCTTGCAAAAGTGGTAGCTTTGCAGCTCACCGGAGAGGAGGTCACTGCAGTCTTGGTTGAAGAGCCTAAGTGCCTTATTTTGAGTCAATAATACGCTGTGGTGTTCGTTTGGCAGAAGCATTGGAACTACTGGAACTCCCTTTCCACGTGAGACTGATGGGAACTCGGCTTATAAGCTTTCCCTACGCGCTAGTGAAATGAACCGCTTTTCTGTTTCCAATGAATATTTTTTTGTATATAGTTATTTATTTATTCTTTAATATATCCTGTAAGGGTATCTAAGCAACATAATATAGTTACAAGACTTATACATGAATCACCACAAAGGACACAGATTGTAACATTTCTCGTTATTCCAATGTATTTGTAGCTGTTCCTGTAGATATGTAAATATATTCGCACAAAGAATACTACTTGCGTTATTGGAATGAAAAATTTGTACATTAAATGATACCGTATTTATTTATTTATCTATTTATGTTTTTTTTTTATTTTATTTTGTATATTTACGCCTCAAAAGTAAAAATACTATTCACAGTCGTTAAAAAATTGACACGAACGCCATGCTGACAGAGACATTGAGTAATCTAAGACATGAAAACTATCATTAAATATTTGACATAGTGCACGAATTGGATGCTTTCGAATTTGTCCATGATCTCCCAAAATGAAGTTTCATAATAAATCCAGAACATGAAATCTGCAATATACATTTTTGCAAGTAAGCAGAATCGGTTTGCAAAGCAAGTTATTAAGATACGGATATCGAGCTGAGCATATGACGACGAATCGATTGAATTGAATCCTTGTCCAAACAAGTTTGAATGAATGAATGCGGTCAAGTTTCACTCTAACACACAACATGGAAACAAAGCGATATGAATTGAATGAGTTGGAATACCATGTTGTATGTGACGGCTTTTACAAGAAGACTCAGTGACGACGGTGTGGAAGGTAGCTGAGCGAGCAATGGGGAAACGACATTTTACATGATAAATTTACAACGTGCCTTTACGATTTTGTGTATTTCCCCTGCTTTTCGTGATTATTGTTTAGTATTGATTGAATGTTGATGAGGTGAAGTTGTGTTGCTCGCATCGCGAAAATTTGATTTTTTCGTGGAAAAAGTGAAGCAACGTATGCCGAACAGATGCTGCGGAGTGGTTGTACCACTCGCAACAATGATAATGCAAAATCGTTTGATTTTGTTTGTATTATGTTAATTTTAGAAAATTTTTAAAAATTATTGGCTCAATTCTCTAATTTTTTGTTTAAATGGAAAATTGAGAGATTTCAACCCTTGTTTGAAGAATTCTATAAATTCGATAAATTAATTTATTTTTATAAATTTAATAATTATTATAATAGTACAAAACTAATCCGTTTAATATTCAACCCAGCCATTTGCATATGCTATTTACAATACCTTCGTTCAAAGAAATGTAATAAATGGTGTTGGGAACTAGTATGTAGCCGAAATAGTTGCATGTATTTTGCGTCAGAATAGGCAAGAAAAAGGGCAATTGTAAATTATGCAAACAAACGCACATATGATCCGCGAAAAAAGTAAAGAATTGCCGAAGAAAACAAGAAAAGAACCAGAAACAAAGCAGGACCACACGCACAAAACCAGTTAAAGAATGAGTGTGAGGCGTAGGAGTCAAGCGACATTGATTTTGTTCAAGACACACATAGATTCCACAAAATTAACGATAACACAAAACAAAATCGCCGTTAAGACTCAAAAATCGCCCCTTGTTAAAACCGTCTTCGAATTCATTCATATTTCTTCATATTTTTTGCCTGCATTTCCAGACATTTTGTTCTTAATTGTACTTTTTTGACTGTGCATAATGAAAAAAAAAACCCAAAAAATTTATTCTGTCTATTACATTTTTATTAGTACTAAAATATAGGAACATATTTGTACTTTTATTGCCAAGGTTAGTGGCAATTAAATAACGTATTTCTGTTGTTAAATATCTAGCATCTGCAAAAGTTGTCTAAGAATATTGTTGATTTGCACATAATCTACGCAATTAACTATGTAGTTTAGAATACAACATCCTAAATAAACGTATTTCCATTTATTGCATACTGCAATGTTTCCAAAGTCCGATTTCACACGTATGGTCTTCATAAGCCATAGCGGCGATTTTTTATCTGTTTTCATGAATTTTGTATGATTTATATGAAAATCCTTGTCCCTTGCCTTATACCCCTCACATTTATTATTAAACAGGTTTTTGTGCGTGTGCTTCTGCTTTGCTTTCAATTTTTTCTTGTTTTTTGTACAAATCTTTACTTTTTTTCGCGGATCATATGTTGCGTTTGTTTGCAAAATTGTAAATTGCCGACGGCAGTGATAGTAAAAACTTATTTAAGGGTTGAAGGCATACTCATTTTGACTTAAATATATTGAGGAAATAAATTAAAGATATAGTAAATAAATTCAAATGTATTATTAAATACAATAAATTATTTAATTATTAAATTCATAATATAATAATTTTTAAATTGGAAACAAATTGAATGCATGAATACAGTCATCAAAAGTGTAAAAATTTACAACATATGATTTAGAAACATTTAATAAAAATAATAAACTTCTTTTAATACAACTGATCATAAAATTCATATTTTATAATCAATTTTAATTGAATTCATTGCCACATAAACAAAGAAAGTTAAAATAATTGATACTTCAGTACTGGGAGAGGAACAACCACTTCGCAACAACATGTATTAAGTACTGATGTTTGTTGACAAAATTGATTTATTCTTCGTGTGTTCCTTCTTTTTTCTAGGAATAAATCATTTTTTCGCGATGCGAGTAACACACTTTATCAACTTTCACGCAATAATAAACAATTACCACAAGCAACAAAACCAAATACGCAAAATTGTGACGGCATGTATAAGACCCAACATGTGTAACGTAGATGGCTCACCAGCCAACTTGCACACCGCTATCACAGAGCCAGCGTGTGAAATCGGCCATAGTGCTTAAATAATTTTTTTATGCCGCCAAGTCACTAAACAATCACTGCATACAGCTGTATTTCAGCATTAATAAACTGCTCATTTACTAAAAAGTGCAGAAACAAATTCGCGTAACTCGAAGTATGCGAATTCCTGTGCTGATGTCAAACTATTCGTTTGATTCCGCTCAAAATTTCATTCGCATCCATAGCGTAGAGTGAAACCCAACAAATAGGCGCTTTCAATTTAAGTCAATTCATTTCATTTATAGAACAGATCCAGCAATAAGCAATCCTTGCGTTACCATCTTGTTTATTCAAAGAACAAAGCAAGTTTTATTATTTTTATAATTTATTTGATTTATTAAAAAATTAATTAATTTTGTATTTCTCAAAAGAACTTTTATATAAATTCTATTTCTATTTTTTAAGGAGTCCTTTTATGCACAATGAAATTGAGGTAAATTTAAGAAAACTTTTTTATTGACGATTACATTTTGATACCAGTAGAAGTCAAAAAATGATCAGTTGGTGTTTTAGTTGTGAGTAATCTTGTTGTATAATCTTGTTTAAATTTATATTATGTACCTGAAGGTAATCAGTTTTATTCATAAATAAATATTCCAAATTGTCCGAAACAATGGAAACACTGTTAGATATTTAAGGTAAGTCATTTAATATAAAAACATCAACACAGGGCTATTTGCACTTAATCAGTATTTATTTCAGGAGAATACAGGAGCAAAACAGAAAATTCTTTCACTATTAAAGTTTCAATATACCTTGCATCATCAAATTCATTATTCACTTTACGAAAGTAGG
Source organism: Cirrula hians (assembly GCA_001015075.1). NCBI lineage: Eukaryota > Metazoa > Arthropoda > Insecta > Diptera > Ephydridae > Cirrula > Cirrula hians. Next base: position 5,987 of record JXOS01096267.1, read on the forward strand.
AAACAACGCATATAAAACATTCAACATTTGATCATCAAGTAACGTAACAAAGGCTTTGCTACAGTCTAAGTACAAGACAAAACCATGTTTACATGAACGACTCTAACAACAGCTTTTTATTTAACGTTTTTTGAAACCAAATTTGTAATCGTCTATAATATTGTTTTTCTCAAAAGAACTTTTTAATAATACTGCTGCTGATCCTGTCAAAATTGAGATCAGTCTTTAAATCTACTCGGTTACTCGGGTTTTACAACGTTTATAGACATGGGCCGTGCAATGGATTCTTAAAAACTGATTGAATTTGAACTCCTTGAAAAGCAATTATTATTGAGCTTTGGGATACTATATGAAAATATGAGGGGTTTGCAATGTTTTTCGGTTGAATGAAGTCTACAAATCCCTTATTTCTAATTAAGGTATTTAACATTCTATTCCTCATCGGTGTTCCGAGTCACAAATGAATTATTTACCAAACATTATCCCATATAAAGACTATTTTAAAATCTGCACTCTATTTTGCACATTTTACCGAATTGTGCCACAAACCTGTCTGCAATCAGAAATGTGTCAGTTTCATTAATTTTCATGCAGATAATTTAATCTTTGATAGTTAATGAGTTACCACTGCTTTCAATAACGAAATGACATGTTCTTTAAAGTATCATTAAGGACTATCAAGATTTTTTATCAGTCTTTACCCCAATTAACCGTTTTTTTTGTTGTTGTGTAGGCCAGCATTATTCGACTTTTTTACAAAGCCTATATAATTTTTCACTGGATTTCATTAATTCAACAATTGTCCACTCATTTCCATAACGACATGCCATATTCTTCAAAGTATCGTTAAGGGCTATGATGAATTTGACTTATAATAACTGTTTTTCGCCCAATTGACCTTTTTTATGTAGTTTTAGGCCACCATCATTCGAATTTTTCTACAGAGCCTATAATTTGTTATTGGATTTAATTAATTCAATGATTTCGTTGTTCATGCACTGATTACGATTTCGAATTCATAGGGATCGGACCACAACTTTTGATACATCGAGGCATTTTTGAGAACACATATTATTATTGTTGGAGTCGCATTTAAACAATTTAATTTATGAGGGTTTTCCAAATCACATGAATTAATTTTGTTATGGAATTTAGTTACACAAATTGTGTATTCTTTGGAATTTACAGGTGGTATAACATAAATGAAGAAGTGATCAGAAACGGTAGTTGCAATTATACTTGTATTTAAACATTTTATGGAATTGCACCGAACCAAGATAAGATATTTATATGAAAAGCAGCCAATTTAAGTATCCCCACGTGTATCTGCACTTTTATTATACATAATTTTATAAACGTACTGTGATTATGCATTTAAATTTTAAAACTTACAATATTCATATCACCAATTATAATTAAATAATTTTTACTCTGCATTGTGTTTTTAGAAATTTTTATCATTGAAGGAGTTTTGCAAAGATCGAAATTAAAAATAAATCGATGATGCAAGGTCAGAACTATATGGTAGATATTGCAAAACATCCGAACAAAGATCCAATAATTTTTGCCGAGTGACCAAAGATGTGTGTGGCCTTCCATTGTCCTTGCCTTGATACTATACAACACCTTTTCGATTTGTAAATTCGGGCCGCTTCTCATCAACTGCATTGTTCAATTCTGTTAGTTGTTCGATGTAGACATCTGAATTGATCGTTTAGTTGGTTGGTAAAAGTTCAAAGTAGACAATTGCTTTGTAATCCCACCAAACTGATAACATAACTTTCTTCTGATGAATATTAACATTTGATGTTGTTTGAGCTGGTTCACCTGACGTGCACCACAATCTTTTCTGATTCACATTGGTGTAAATAACCTATTTTTCATCACCAGCAAACAATCAAAAATATTTCATTTTCATGGTGTTTTTTTAATAAATCGCAGATGTTAATGCGTTGTGTTAAATGATTTTCTTTCAGTTCATGAGGAACCCATATATCGAGTTTTCGTACATGGCAAAGTTGTTTTAAGCGATTTTCAATGCATCTTTGATGGATGAAGTTTGATACATGAAGCTTCTCTGTGATCTCACGGGTTGTATTATGACGATCCGAATCGATTATTGCTTTGATTTGGTCGTCATCAACTTCAACTGGCCGACCAGAGCGTTTTTCATCTTTGAGTAAAAAATTACCAGAACGAAATTTGGCAAAGCAATTTTGACACTGCCGTTCTTTTTAAGCTACGTCAACATATACAGCACATAACATTTTGAGGATTGCAATGAGTTTTTTCCTTTCCGGAAATAAAAACGAAAAATATGACGAAAATTTTCGTTTTGATTGTCAATTTTTCAACAGACGCCAAACAGAAAGTACACAGCCGATGAAAAAAAAAATTTTTAACTGATTGACAGTTGGAGTACCAACTATCAAATAACAAAATTTGACATTTCGATTACGTCAGCAAAACCTACGAATTCAATTAAAGCCATCTATGAGTGATATCTACATTTACTTAGTTGCCAATCCAATACATATTATTGATGGTCCTGCATTTAGAGTGAGATTACGCTGAAGCCACTCGTAAGTTGAAGTTCGAAGTTGATTGCTTTTGTAATAAAATTTATTATTTACAAATATTCCAACCCCGGCACCTGCTCTTTGTACACAGTAAAGGAATTCAGCATCATATATTAAAAAAATATTTATTCAAACTTCATGTTGGAAATGATTTGGTAATTTCCGTGAAATCAGGAGTAAACATTCAAAGCATGGCACCTGAAGTTACTTTTTATAAAATATATTCACAAACCGAATTTCATTAGTCTGGGTCAAAAATTACTCAACTACTCGGACATCGGAATTAAGCTTTATTTTTTTATATCATGCATATGTGTCCAAGAATGTTGTATTCGGAAATGATAATTTCTATGCATTACATACTTTGCACAAACCCTCAGTATATTTGATGGGTATAAAAATGACAACTACAACAAAAAAATTAACATTTAAGTCGGTCGGAACCAAATACCCACTACTATATCTTGCGTATTTCGAACTTTAATAATGCAGACACGGTATCAATTGAAATTAGAGTTCAATCAGAACATTTAATTTTCGATGACAGATTACGATTCTGGTGAAATTTTATGTTCTACTTAAAGAGACCAATAGTCTTTAGACAACACTACCACTACAACGAATCACTGACGGACAGTGACATACTGGATAATGAAACTATAATAGCATTCAGTATATTACCCATGATAAACACACTTTTGGACTTGACTTAACACACGCTTGTTTGAATGAGAAAAATATTTGCCAACACACTTGGGATTTTTATACTGGATCATCACAGAATTTTCACGAAAAAATAATGGGGGTGTTTTCTTCGCTTAGTCAAATGAAAATTTTTGGTTGGTTTTGCCGCTCGCAATAAAAAATATGAATTAAATCATTTTAAAATTATGAACAAATCAGTTGCACCATAAATTTCGTACATATTTGCCTCTTAAATCTTGTGAGTTTATATTTATTCAAAAAAATTTGTTTTTCTTAATTTTTTGCTCTTATCCTTTTTAAATTCACATGAATGCTTTTCATTGTATTTATTAATTAATTCGTATTTATTCAATTAAATATCTAAGTTAATTGTTTATTATTGAATTCAGCTATAATTCAAAATGATCATATCTTCAACCCATAAATTTTATTTTACTAGCACTGCTGACACAAATAAACGTAATATATGATTCGCGAATGAAGCATTCAGTGACCCAAATAACGAAGAAAATATAATTGCAAATATGAATAGGGATGCGAGTGACGAAATACTGGAAGCGATCTTGTGTCACGCGGGACAGCGATTATGGTAACCATCACGGCAAGCCGAAGAATTTTACGAAACTGCTAGAACTTAATTCACACATATTTACCCAAGGAAGTGTAGTGACCGTTATTGTAAAAGGGCGCTAAGCAGCCGTGCTAGCCTACTTTGCTCAAACGGAATTCATTGCGTTTCAAACGGATTTCATTACATTGTATTTCTTTGGTACAACCCTAAATTAAAAATAAAAAATTAAATATAGTAGCGCCAGTAACAAGTGGAAATTAAAGATTTGTTGTAGCGTTAAATTCCTCCGATGCCACCAAAACGGATTGCCGGCACATTTGCAAGATTTGCAGACAAAGAGGTATGGAAATATGAAAACTTATGAGTGTGTTATGGAATTATCGAAATTTTACAGAAATACAAAATTACAGTTTGCTCCCATTACAAGAGTAGATATTAAGTAATTTTCGTGAATTCATGTATATGAAAGGTATGCAGAATTATAGGCTGATTTGGTTCATTTCGTTGAAGAATATGGCAATAACATAAGAAAATCTTAGTACCAAAAAACAGTAGCATTTGAAGAAAAACAAGCGTGTTAAGCTAATTTCCGTCAATTCGCAAGTAAACGTCTTTTGGGAGGTATCCGAACTATAGACCAATGTTTCTCAAATTTAACAATATTATGGCTATAACATGGCGTTTTTAAATTACAGTATTTTACGATACAATATTTGGCTTTCTTACTTTTTTCTGTGAAATCCGGAGTAAACGTTCTATTGAAATTTTCTCCAGATTTGGCTTACACAAAGTTGACCATCAGTTCAATCTACACGAGTTAGCTATATGGTTGTGGCCAAGAATCATACAGTCCGAAACGATTATTTCTATGCACTACATACTTTGCACAAACCATTTATACCCGCATGCAATTGCCTAATGTAATGAATTGAACAATGGCCAAAACACATGTTTTTGTCTCAGCGCCACCAACTGCTATACGGTCAAATCCAAAATTAATTTTTATTGGAAATGCTAATAAGGATCCAAAATTGGCAAACTTCGCATGTTTCGCCTTACAACGAGCACTTCATCTAATTAAGAAAGAACTTCTATCGCGATCTGCGAAATGCCAGCCTTATTTTTTGAGTCAAACACAGGGTTACTGCCAACAAATTTGTTAGGTGTTAGTTGGCCTGTGCACAATAAAGTCATATCTTCACCCTCTCTTAATTTTGCCAATAAACTGTAGGTTTAGCCTATTTAATAAACGTTTCAGAAGACGAAAACGTATAACAAGTAAAATCTAAAATATTTGTTAATGTATTAAAACAAACAAAGAAAAGCACAACAGCTCATAAATCCTAAAATTCTACAACTGTTACGTTTCGGACGAAAACAATTTCTGGTACTGGGCTTAATTTCGTGAGAACTTCGGGTTGTTCTTCAATGAAGTGCAAGTCTTGTAAACTACTGTGTTTTTCAATAGAACGAAGTATTTTGAATGCAAACTATTTGTACCAACTCAAACAAATCGCAACTACACTAGCAATGCAGAACCACGATAGTAAATTCAAACAAACATAACTTTTTCGGAACAAGACATAACCACTCATGGATAGAAACACAATCGACGCTCCAATTATGAAAAATGTACCCAACATTTCACAAGCAAATTAATTCCGCCAATAACACACCAAACATACGACAGGAAGTATAATAGGAAAAAAGAAGGTGAAGCTGTATTCCTTTCTGTTTGCTTCAATTACGGAACTTATTTCTAATCTTCTATAGAGGTCACCAAAAAATGTGTTAAATTGCATATAAGCTCTGACGCTACGTTTGTAACACCCCGAATAAGTGATCGGAGACCTATCACCTACGACCTTCTTTATTGAATGCTTGATTTACCGTTACAATAATTCAATTACCTTAAAGGTAAGCTTATTAGTTCATTATACTCTTGCACACGCTGGCCTATTTTGTTGCATTGCATTATATTGATGCTGACGGATGTCTAGAACTTTATTAGTGCTACCTTCGTATGAGAACGGATGTTGATATCATTTTCTCGATAATCATAGGCTTGCCCACAGTTTTGTAATATAAGAATAGATGAAGATATTTCTTCTCTTCTCAAATCGTTTGGCGGAACGTTTAGAAAAAAGGGAAGTTATTAAAGAAGATAATTTATTATTTTGTTGATCAGTATGACAATGATTGTAACTTGTTAAAATTGAATGCAGTGTGCTTGGTGTTACTTTTGGACGATAACATCTGCTTTATTTACTTTGCCATATCTGAACATAAAAACAGCAACATGAACTGCAATTATTACCATAAATGTCTGTCTGTAGGCATTATGACTTGAGTAATTTTTGCAAAACGTAATGAAATTAAGTTTGTGAATATATTTTCTGAAAACTAAGAACAAATTCGTAAGCGGCCCAAATCGGTCCATAATTTTGGGTACCCTCCAGTTTTAAGAAATCAGTAATATAACTCGGTATGGACGAATTATTGGGTCATGGCCACAACATAGTCACAGGCCAAATCGGCCCATGACTTCTAGTACCCCTCAAAGAAGTTTTACTGCCAATTTAGCGAAAATTCGAATTTGAGTAAGGTAGGTTACTGAGATTCGGTATGGACACGTTTGTGAGTCATAGTCATATCGCAGCATTTTAGCAAAATTGGTGAATAACTTTTGGTGCCCCCAAAGAACGATTATTCCCAATTTAACGAAAATTAGCATAGAAGCCTGGCAGGTCATCGAAGGCAATCGGATTCGGTATGGAAAGTTTCGGCGTCATGGCCACGACATAGGAAAACTTTAGCTTAATCGCGCAACAACTTCTGGTTACACATAGAACGTTTACTCATGATTTCATCGAAATTAGCATTAAATTCAGGTGCATCTTTGTAGGTAACTGAGATTCCGTATGGTAACATATTTGGGCCAAAGTCATGACATTGGAATATTGTAGCAAAATCGGTCAATGAGTTCAGGTACCTCCTATACAACGATTATTCCCGATTTCAAGAAAATTAGAATAGAAGCCAGGCACGTCATCGAAGGCAATGGGAATTCGCTATGAACGGTTTTGAGTCAGGGCCATTGCAAAATTTTAGAAAATTCGGTTTATAACTTCAGGTGCACATCAAAGAACTTTTCCTACCGAATTCACGGAAATCGAAGTCAGGCGTTTCTTTGTATGTTATTGTCAAGACAGTGCAAAATAATAGAAAAATCGGTAAATAATGCAGGTACTCCCCATTGAACGATAACTCACGATTTATTGAAAATTGGCATTAAAGCCATGTGTTTTATCACATTTTACTAAAATTAAGTATGGAACAATATTTGAGTCATTGCCACAACTATTAAGCCACAACCGTTAACCAATTTTTATTGAATTTTAATTTTCACATTTATATAGAGTTCCAAAGGTTTTACTTTGTCCAATTAGGATTTCATGCACTAAAAGTTTTTTAATTTGATTATTTCTTTTACTGGTTTTAAAAGGACATTAGAGTGAGTTTCCCTGAGTCAGTGGAACTTTAACAATATTAATAATTTCTGTTTTATTTGTGTAAAACACTTTGGCAAATTCAAGGACTTCTTCTGTTTAAGTAAATGACATATTTTCCTCGTTTAATTTCTTTAAAGCTATTTCAATTTTCTTTTTATTAAATAATATTGAATTTATCATATTATTCCTTTCCATATCTAAGACGTATTTAATATTAGCTTATTCTTCTTTTAATAAATTTAATCTACTATGGGTTTTTGAAGTTATTTAATTACCTATTAAATTACCTTTTTTTAATAGAGTTGGTGATTTCATATGATCTTTATGTTAAGTTATATATTCGTTCGTTAAATAACTGATTTGTGGTTATCGGTCTTGCATTGTTATTATTTACGGTTTTAAATGGATTTTTAATAGTGTCGCAGTCACCGGTATCGGGGTTGTTTGCAGCGTACTTCCATGCAGTTCCAATAAGATTAATTGCTCTCTTTATGCAGGATTGGGTAGAAAATATTGCTATTTGGATTATTTTTGTCAATAAATTCGTCAGGTTTCCGTCTGGTTATCATTGTTTTTTTTGTTAATGTCAATAGTATGTAATATTTGAAAGGTGCCCTCTGCGATTTTACCCTGTCCACCTTCGAGTGTTATTAGATGTGAGGTCATCTAATCTATTATTCGATAATGTGCTGGGCTCTGTACAAACAGCAGCGTCAGTATTCTGTAAAAAGAAAATGGTTTTAAATAAAAATACACTTTTTATTTAATTCTGGTGAAGTTTTCTTCCTGATTGAGTCAGTATTGTGTTGTGTATGTTTTCTTAGACGATTTCTTGTCTGTACGTGGGTGTCGTCTTGGAACCAAGTCTCCTCTTTATTCTGACAAAAACTACTTTTGCAATCTTTTGCGCGTTTCCTATTTGTATTATGATATGCTATGTCATGGTCTTGTTGCGCCAGTCGTCGAGATTTTGTGGGTCTCTACATGCTTTTCTGACCAAAAATAATTGTATTGTTTTCCATTTAATTGTGGTATTGATTGTATAATTGTTTTCCTGAGAATATCATAAAAAGATGAATGCAATTTTTCTTTTTTTATACATTGCAAAATTTCGGATAGAATATGGTACGGAATTTTCTAATTCTTCATTTACGTTGCTTGAATACGTAACCTTCTTAGGATGTCCGTCGTACTTTTCTTCACTACGGAATCTGCATTGCTAAACGAGTGTTTTAATCTCATCGTTCATTTTGTAGATGAAATATTCTGCCAATAATTGTTGTTTATTTTCCGGTATGCTTCTATCTTCTATTGTGTTCTTTAATATAGAGTTCCGTTTCTTGTGCCTTAATTTTATTGTCTTTTACGAGGGTTTGTGTGATTCGAGCTTTGTAACTATTTAAGATGAAGGGAATATATCTTGCAATTTGGCCATTGTTGACTCATTTCCTATATTTGGATTCAGCTGTTTGTTTTTAAATGGTTATTAATTGAGTGTTGTTGCATTGGACTGCTAGCATAATAGAGCCTAAGCGCTGCTCAAACAATTAAGGGACATGACAGCCACTGACGCATTGCCTAATGCTGGCAACTAGAAAATAAGTTTAAGTATTAATTATGTCACCATTTAACTGCAGAATACACGGTTCCTTTGCATAATTAAAAGGGCTACTTGTTGCTGTCCGACGGTGGATAGCGCCAAGGCAATAAATTGCTGTTTACATACCACACAAAAAGGAGTTCAGATTTGGAGCCATTCGGAAGCTATTGGTGAGTAGTTTTTTAATCAGCCAGTTATGGGGGGGGCAGATTATTGGTTGGTTGTTGTCTTTTACCATCACTTCGGTACCGGCGGTGAGCCTCCTCTTGGTTGTTTTCGTTGCAAATCCAAAAAATGCAAATAGTTTATTTATGATAAGTAGGAAAAGGAATGAAGATATTATAATCTTATACTTCGTTGGTAAGCAGGCGAATATGATTTCGAAAAGAGAGTATAAGGAATTGACCAGCGCTAATATCGCTGTGGACCGTCAGAGTTAGTGAACTGATTCCGAAATTTTGCGGTGCGAAAGAGCCTCCACAACAACATTTTCCTGTAATGGTTTTTTAATAAAGCATAATCATAATCATTCTCATTGCTGCAGATTTCAATATCTTGATTTGCTTATTTCCTCGCGATACTCCCACACCAATGACGTGGTTCGATGCATCTGAGCTGGAATTCTTTTTTTTATTATGTTAAAGGATTCCAGGTTTTCTTTATCACATGTTTTTAGTCTGTTTTTTGAGCATGTATCCATCTTTCCCTCTCAGAAAAAAAATTAATGGTTTTGCCAATCTCGCGTCATCCTTAATGAAGGGTCTGTAAAAGCCTGATAGACCGAGAAGAAAATATATAAGAAAAATATATAAAGATAAATAAGAGATGTGGGTAGAGGCGAATCTGTTATAGCTTCTAATTTTGGTTTTTTGGTTAAAATACCTTTATCAGATGTGATAAAGCCTAAAAATTCCACTTCCGTTTTTAAAAATTCGCATTTATCTAACTGACATTTAATATTGGCACATTGTCAAGTTTGAAAATTTTTCTCAATATTTTCTATTACAATTGCTTTCTCGAAGTTTACTATACCATCGATATGGGCGTAGCATTTTTGACGATGTGCTTGCGACGAATAACATCTACTGCGAGTTGAAATATTGTGGGGACATTTTAGTCCCAGAAGGCTAATTTGTAAATCAAAATTTTCCGTTTTCTATCCAAAATTCTGTTTTTTCATATATATTGATGAAAACCACCTTTAAGGTCAAGGACTGTGAAAAATCTAGTTTATAGTAAGGAGTTAGTTTCTAGTATGGGGTATCTATCAAAAGTCGTTGAGGTTTTGAATATCCAGTAATCTATGACAACCCTGTGCGTTTTTTTTCCAGATGCATCAATTTTTTTTTTTTTTTTTTTTTTTTTTT
>JXOS01096267.1:19991-35880 GCA_001015075.1 Cirrula hians
TTTTTTTTTTTTTTTGGGAAAAAACAATTTTTTGCTGACTTTTACCTTGTGTATGCATGGGATGCTATAGATGCTATGGTGTGAGTCATTATAGTGTTTTTTGTTATGATATTATGGTTTGTTATTCGAATAGTGAATTGAAGTTCTTGAATAACCCATCAATTATAGCCTTCAAAGATTAATAATATTTTGGATATGCATATTTATAAATTATTTCGGGTACCTCCCGCAGGTCTTTTATTTCTGATTTCAATAAAATAGCCATGTATTTCATTGCACCCTAATACAATATTTTATGAAAGTATTTGACAATTTCAGAAAAAAAAATCAAAAATTTTGAGGTGCCTCCCATAGAACGTTTACACCCAAATTCACCAAAATGAGCATAAAAGCCATGTTTTTCATGGCATGCTTCTAATATTTGGAATTCCAGAAATTATTTCCATAACATTGTCCAATTTAAATTAAATTTTATAATGCTCAGATATCTTATTTTGTATAAGACTTTAATTGTATGACACAACTCATCGGAAATTACAGGAATTTGGTATAGTTGTATTGATGTATGGAAGAGAATTCGCGAGTTTATTAAAATCTTTGAATGGTTTTGGACGTATGGAATTTGAAGGTTCACCCATATAACATATTCCACAATCTATTATTCTAAAAATTAATTTATTCATTTCTGCAATTCCATAGGATCTGTTAGTCCGCATTGATTGATTTGTTTTTACAGTCTATCTTGTCACTAGGGGTTTTTGCGGGGACGATTTCTCTCTATTGTATTGTTCAAGATACTGTTGTCATGTGAATGTTACCCTGTTGTGCAATATTACCACCTGTTGTGTTATTTTGCATAGATTTGGTTTTTTTTTTATTGGTTTGATTATTCAACCCGTTACTAGGGGTATCTCTATCATTAAGAATATATTTTGAAGTTAATATTATTCATAAATTGTCTTTTAAAAGTCGTTTAGCTTTTGAAATGGTTATTTCCTTCTTGGTGGGACTATATATTTTTTCATTATTACATTAAGCGAGAGCAATTTAACTATTTATACAAGCACAAATAAACTTACAGAGTACTTACTAAGTTTTACGAAATCTCCGCTTCCTCTTTGTCTTTAATTCAACTCCACTGCAGCACCACAGGACATTTATGGGTGCTAACCAGCAGTTGCTGACGCAGTTTTTTTTATCTTGTAACATCAATGCACTTAAGATGTCTTGACAATGTATAATGTACCAATTGGAACGGAACATAAAAGCAAAATGTTTGAAATATTTATTGGAAAACATAAATCAATTGGACATCCGCTTATCGGTTTTATAGAATTTCCTTCTTTATTTTTTTGGATTTTACAATTTTCCTCACTATAAATTTCGAAGCTTAATATAAGGCACGTTGATTATTAGTATTTATGTTGTTCTGATGTTGTTCTAGTGACTGTCACTGACCAATCCGCCTGCCAACTCAGCAAAGATGAGAGAATTCAAGAAGTAAAACTTCCTCTATTGCTTGGGAGACTCTCGTGTCGACGTTATTCGAATAAACTCGGTTCACGTAATTGGGCTCAAGGTACATGTGGAGCAAACTGTCCGGGAGAGCTACGAAATTTATTCGTAATAATAATCTACACACGGTACACTTCGCTGCGAATAAAACGCACAAATGACAACGATATGGCCGCTTAGTACATGTATACTGATCGGGACTTAGGTTCGCAGAGCACTGCTTCTAGCGTCCTAGATTCGACGTTCATCAATCCATTACTCAGCACCGCTGCTGTTGCGGCTGTACACCTGTTAGATTCCAAATGGCACTTCAAATTGTTGAATTACTCCCATACAACTTTAACGCCTAGTTACTCGACAACTGGTGCAGAAACCAAGAGTTTCTTTACATGCCTTTGAAATTTGGTATTCATAACTTTTTAAGTTATTTATACATGTCGCCAATTAATTTGCCAAAGTGTTTATTAGTTTTTGACATGCGTTTGTAATAGGTAGAACGAGGGAGAGGACATGTAACACAATATATGCCGATATGATCAGTATCACCACAGAATTTAATATACCGATGTCCGTCCATCCGACTGCCTTCATGAAATTCAAGCAATAACGAGTTGAGCAAGAATAACTTTAACAGGCACACATAATCTATAAGGAAATGTTAGGTCTAAGTTCTAACTTGGACTGGATGAAACCAATATTCGGGTTACCTACATTAAACTTCTTAATACAAAAATGGATTCTAAAATTGTGTTGTATTCATATTGTTACTTTTGACATGTATCTTTACTGTCAGCCTTAGACTATTGTAGCTTTCTTACTTTTTCAAATTTTTTTCTTTTATTGAGTACACTGAACTTTTTTCATAATCCAATGTAATACTTGAACTAGTAATAAGTTAAACTCAATATGAATTAATAAATACATCCATGAGGATATTAATCTAAATTAATTGAAAAAAACGTTAATTGAAAATATAGATATGGAAATGTTAGTTTGAAACCGAAGATATAAAGATTCCGGCTGATTTGATGTTCCTTTCGTGATATAACGTGAAGATTTAAGTAATATAAGAATTTTTGAAAAAAATGTCTACTCATTAGTGGTATAATGCTTAATTCAACTATTTCAAAACTTATTACAAAATGAATGATTAGTTATATTTTAAATCGTGTACATATTAAAAAAAAAAAATAATTAAAGGACTTCAACTTGGTTAACTTAATTGATATAGATATCGTTCCCAATTAATATCGTATGCTAATAGAAAATAACAGTCGAAAGCAAATTAAAATCATTTAAGTTTTAAAGAAAACCAAGAATTTATGAACAACAACTTCATAAAAAGACAAAAATAAATATTCATATGTGTTATACTGCAACAAATTTTGCTAACAATTGTTCTACCAGTTTGAAAATAAAAGAGAAAAAAAAATATCAATGGTTTTAAAATAATAATATAGCGATTTCTATAGGATAAAATGTCAGAACTTCAAGAAGAGGATGTTTTCAATTCTGTTGAATTTACAGATGAACGAGCTATACAGATTATAAAGGAACTCGAAGTAAGTCAATAAAAGATGACTTAAATTCACGGAATTATACAACCAACCCACCCCAAACGAATTACATGATACCCATCAGTCAAAGTACCCAAACATCGCATGGAGAAATTATTTGAGTCTTTGGTCAATCATACCTTTGAATTTTTAAATTCATATACACCCTTCCCGAATCAGTGTAAGTAGTTCAAATATTCAGAGACCTCTCCCGACAACTAATGAAACACAAATGGATATTTTATAGTAATCTTCTTTGATATCATGTAGTTTAAATGTATTAGGGGTTTTTGCCATCTTATCAAAAATTGTTCAATATGTTTGGTTCGTGTAGCAAAGCCCCATGCGTTTAAACTTAATTGTTTTAAATTAAATATTTGAATTATTTATTGCTGAAACCAAGATAATCAATTGAAATTAGTGTTCAATAATTCTGGAAGGATCCAGACCGATTCGAAAAAATTTTATTATATTAATTTTTGTCGAACGTTCGCATTTTATATGTTACACAATAATGAATGGATGAAATTATTTACTGTGTAGAGGCAGTGCATTGTTTAAAATAATTGAGACCCTTAAAATCTTAATAACTTCCCAATACCTGACTGATGCGCATAATATACTAAGATATGACAGACAAAGCGTTTCCTCATTGCGTTTTTATAAATTGCTCGATATTAAAATCTATTATTGCAATAAAGTTGCATTTTGCAGATAATTAATTCACATCTAAAATTAACAGTTAATTTTGAAATGTAATGCTTCTAATGGCCATAAGTGTTACTTACAAATTATGCGTATGTCAATTTGATTTAAAAAAAGCTGTTTCTGTACAACAGCAAAATAATAAAAAATTTCTGAGAATATATAGAAATTATTAAAGATTGCAATCACTAAACAGTGATATGTGGAATTGCTTCATTTATTGAGTAGTTAAATAGAGATATAAAATTCATTAAAAAAAATTCCAATTTTGAATGAATTTTCCAATAAATAATTTAAAAAAATAATCCTTAATACTTGGTAATACACACAAAGACCACCACCATGCTATTTATAGGATGCACACCACCAAATGTACAAACAAACAAACAATATGATTTTGAAAGTAACGGATGTCCCTTTTGACAAACAATGGGTGGTCTTCAAAGATACATGACAAATGTATTTAATTTCTTATGTTTACTTGCAAGGATTGAACATTCAATATAAACTACACAAAAATAGCGCTGCTGGAGTTTGCTACACGATACAGAAAAATGACCACAGTTCACTATGCCATCTGTAAGAGTAATGCTTTATCGTGATTTCCTGCAAAATAAAATTGATCTATTTCAAATTACTTTTTAAAAAAATGGTTATTGGATAATTTTCAGGTATAGAATTAAATTTATGATTGTGCCATTGAAATGAAACAATTCAAAAGAGTCAGTTTTTACATTCAAATTAATTCATATATAAGTAGACACGTTAATTATAAGAGTGTCAAAATTACGTAAGGATGAAATTGTGTAAAGTATTTAAGGTAAAATTAATAATTTCTTTTCGAATAAATGTTTCATATAGCACTGTCGCCGATATTACAGTGAAATGATATGGACCACATATTTCTGATGCTTAAATTTAGACTTTGTCAGATCAACATGGAAAAATTGTTAAAACTTAAATAAATCCAGAAACTCTTGTTTTTAATAACTACCAGTTAATTGACTGGAGATGTTATGAATTTAAGCAAAGAATCTAATACGTAGAAATAAACTTTTTTGACTTTATATTTCTAGGACACTTATTCATAGACTAAAAAAAGTTCGATTGAGCGATATGCATCTGTCTCTGGCAACAATAACTTAAGCAGTTTTTGAGATGGATTGATCAATTTTAGTTTCTAGATACATATTGTGTGTCTCCCATAAATCGTTTAGTTCCCATTAACCGTAAATTAACGTAAAAGCCAAGTGATTTACAGCACACTCTTGTAATTAAAGTGCGTTGGGTCATTTATTTTTTAAACGGTAGGCTGTGAATGGCGAAATCGGTAGATAATTTCGGGTACCTGCCATTGACGGCTTGCCCTTGATTAAAATGAAATTAAACTCAGGTTTTATTTCAACTTACTACTATAGGTGCTGCCGCTCCTCCGTTATGAACCAAACATACCATCATTGTGCAAATTGTAGATTATTGCCGTATTTTTTATAGTTAGCCCCTTTTAGCAATTTTTCGAGACATTGACATTCGCTCATGTCGCTCTGATTACTCTAGTTCCCCAATATCTATTATTTCTAAAAATTTTTGTATAAAAAAATATAGCTCTAAGTCAAGGTGAATTGATAAATTTAATAGAAAATTTGTTCGAAGGTATTTGATAGGACATATTTTCGATATATAATTTTAAATAAACGAAGTGTATAACTGAAAACAAGAATATAGATATAGATATATATATGTATATATATATATATATAATACAGAAAACAAGCAAAATAGAACAAAATATTTTACATGAGGTACAAAATTATTACATATAGTAAGCATATTAAACTATTTTTAAATACACGTCCCTTAATCAAAAATTTCATTTCGTTGGTCTAGTTATTAGCGCCGTAAGTTTATCAACATTATTTATGAGTTCCTTAGCTGAAATTTCATCCGATGGAATCATTTTATTTGTGATAAAATTTTTCGTAATATTAAAAATTTCTGGGTTAGTGACTTTATCATTCAAAATTCAATTACAAATTACTTCTCCGTCGCATCAGTCCGCAACGCGAATCGGTCGGCAAGTTTGTTGCCAGAACATTCTTACATGATTTTTAAAATTTCTTAAAATGTTCATCCATATTGACTTCTATCTACTATTAGTTTCGTCAATGTTTTTCCAATTTACTTTATTGAATTGTTCTAATCAAAAGAAACTGTTCTCACTACCTTATGCATTCGTGCAAAGAATGTAATACATAGAAATAATTTGTTCAAAGTTAATATTTTTTTGAAACATTTGAGCGACGTCTGTCTGTAATGATGTATGTCTGTGACGATTACTAGAGTAAGTATAAAAAAATTTGGTTTCATAACATATTTGTCAGAATACCAGTTCAAAGACATGAACGGGTCCCATATATGTATAAAAATGAGAGCCTCGCATCAGATTTTTATATACGTCGCCAATGAAATTGGAAAATTGTGTATGAGTTTTGGTCGTACGTTTGTTACACCTAGAACAAGTGTGGGAGACCTATCCAAATAGGTAATGATTTGATCAGCATCACCACAGAATTCAATTTAAAAATTTCCTTTCGTCCTTCTGTCCGTCCGTCTGTCTGTCTGTCCTTCCTTCCATCGTCTTTCCGTGCGTCATTCTGTCGATCTGTCCGTCATTCCATCATCCGTCCGTCCGTCATTTCATCATCCGGCCATCCGTCCGTCAGTTCAACCGTCCGTCCGTCCGTTCGTCTGTCTGCAGGTCCATCCTTCTGTCTGTCTGTATGTCTGTCCATCTATTGATCTGTATGTCTATACGCCATAGGAAAATTCTAGAGCGAAAGCCAAATTCTCCACACGTAATCTTTGGAAAAATGTCTATCCATCGAATATTCCGGTCAAATCAGGCACACTTATTACTCTCAATTTCAGCCTTTGGGCTACTACAGCTTTAACAGTTGATATTTCGCAATGAATATTTGAAATTACCTCCAGTACTCTATTGTATTCCGATTACAAGGTTTTAAGCGAATTTAAACAGAAAATTAGTTATATTAATAAAAATTATATAAGTGCGTCATTATAAATATTTTCAATATATTCACAAATGATATATGACGAAGAAATAATCAATGTGTGTAACAAAACTGGCTTCGATTGGATAGAATCTGATTTGCCTCCGAAAAACCATTTAAATCCAAAAATACTGTTTTGGTGTAATTGGAAAAAATAAATAATTTTGTTTAATTTCAAGCTGAATCATACATTTTGTTACTTCTCTCAACAGAACAATTTGGAAAGAAAAAATTGATAAGCCAAATTTGCAACATATATGAAACAATGTCAGCTCGAAGTTTTATTTTGGTTAAGGTCTGACCGATATTTCAGGTACCTCCAGTTCACCCTTTTACTAATCATTGGGGCTGTAGAACATGGAATTTTTCAATTTCATAATTAGGTGGGTAACTTTGTTATATAAGTGTGCCAAAAATGGAGAAAAGATCAGATATGCCTCTAGGTCACCTGTATGGTCCAAGTATCGGCTTTAGTGCAGAATTAGCTACTGTTATAATGCAAATTTTACAAAATTGCAGTATTGAATGGACTTTTATATAGTAAATGTGTTGATCAAAACGGAGCAAGGTTTGATGAAAATCGGAGGTACTTCCAGTACATACATATAGTCTGAATAGAAGTTTTAAGGCAAGTTTTGCCAACAATTAATCATGTTCAACGCCATTTTATTATGGACTTATCATAGTTATGATGATGAATGTGTGTACAGAAAGGGACTTGATTGAATGGAACTCAGAGATACCTCCAGTACACCTATGTGGTCACATACAACTTTTTGTAAATTAAAAGTTTGAATGGATTTGTGTATAACAAATATCTAGAAGAAAATCAAAACACATTTTTTGTTTTTAATCCTTGCTTAATTCTGAAGAGAATATTAAAAAGTTCAAAACAAAAAGCAATAAATAAATAGCAGATGAGTCTGCAAAGTAATGGGTTAATTTTCCGGTTTCATGATACTTTCGATTCAATGTACGTGCCCAATATGCCACCAAGTGAAACACCCCCATACCATGACGATTCCACATTCACAGTTTGCGTACGAATGCGGCGTTTAGTGGTATTACCACGGTAACACCAGTATTACTGCTCATTGTATGATTGCTAATGGTTTAATTAAGACGCATTTGGCGAGACAACCCATTTCGACTAACTAATTGAATGCTCGTTTGCAAACTTCAATCGCACTTGTTGAATTTTTCGGACAATGCAAGTTTATTTGTAATTTAAACAGCAGAAATCAAGCCAATGTTGTGGTGCGCTCGCCTTGTTGTTGGTTTGCCCTTTGGCAACTGTTTCTCATCTTTTTGGACATGACTGACCACAGAGTTATATTTAGCACCTTGGCTTTTTCCGAAATGAAGCTCCTTAATTACTAAAAAAAACTATAAATTCCTCCAAATTTTGTTATGAGGTTTATTTTTTTATAAACAAGTATTACAAGTATTACAATGTAAGTGGCATAATCCTTTTCTTCTTTGAAATTCCTAACGTAAATTAGCATTACTGATCGAAAACCAAATAAAAAAGAAAAGCTGGTGGGAGGACATTGGTTTTAAATTTTGATGTTTTATTTAGAATAGAAAAAAGCATACACACCATTTAACAGCTCTTAAGATGTTTTCATTATTGCATTTTATTCGATTAGAAATGAGAAGCATTAATTATGTATTTATTGCTGCACGCCACAATATTAAGTCCAGATGAGGCACGGGAATTGATTTCATTCCTCATCATTTTATAATATGATCTTATAATTTAGATAATTGTGGATCTCTACTTAATATCTATAACTCCCCTATCGGGTATTTTTGCAATATTTTGATTTTTTGAACTTATGTTAAATTAGTATGACTGAACCTCTTTATTGATGTACCTTTTTTTCTTTTTAAAAAATTAAGTACAAAAATTTAATTTCTGACTAGTAATAGAAAAGTGTTAATTCAAAAGATAGAAATCCAACAACTATCAATTAATTAACATAATGAACGGTTGCATACCAGTACGTTTCGATGGTTTCTTTCCATCTCATTATGCTTAAGTCCCTGTTGTACATTGATATAAGTGATATATTCAAAAATGCTTAACGATCTCGTTCACTAGACTAACAGCTTATTGAAACTTGATCCACCCATATATCAATTTGTACTCTTAGTTTATGCATTCCCTACAAAGTTCCTATTAAATGCCGTCAATTTGTCGTTTACAAATATTCCATGTTTGCATCAGTACCCTGTACAGAATTTTTTCTTTTTATTTCATTTTTCGTTAAGTGAAGCCAATTTCATTATTGTTTTTTGTTATTTTTCGATTCTGTTTGCAGATATGCTGTCTTTTTTATTTATTGAAACATTAGATTTGGCTAGAGCAATTGCTGTTTTGTTGCGGGCGCATTAATAAGTTGAATATTTTTGTCTAACGTAATTTAGCTGCTCTACAAGGCATTGTTTTTTAGACCTAATGATATAGTATATAATAGCAATCGAATGGGATTGAGTGAATTTTCATTAATATGTGTAGAGATAGAGCCGAGGTATAGAAGGAATGAACAAGTCAAAAGATCTAGCAGAGGAGTAGGATACGTTAGCCATGAATTATGTCTATATTTGGGAGAAAAATTTTTATTGTTCACATTATTTAATGAATCCCTTCATTTTGTTCCTATTCACTCGTATACCAATACTTTTTCTGAATCGGTTACTAACACTACCATTAGCAATTCCATTTTTATCAATCAAACACAGAAATTTTAATTATTATGAAAGATATTAATACAAATAAAGGTGCTGAGTGTGTCAGAACTTCAGAAACAACTGATTTATTCCCTGTCAGGATGACCATACTCGTAAATCTCTGCTTGCAACAATGCACGCTTGATAATCACTACTAAATGATATAAGATCAATTTTTTTAATAATCTAATGCAGGTGTCATTTAGTAATATATATTATTTTTATTAAGACTAAGTGTGTAATAAGAGGAAATTTGTAATATAAGTTAATGTTGTAGTAATGCATTAGCACCAACTTACTTGCGCTATAAAATTATATTGTGTTTCGTAGGATGAGATAACTCGTCCTCGCTTAATATTAATTACGCAACGTGAGAAGGATTTGAAGAAAAAATTATGCAGTCAACAGGTTAAATGCTTGCGGATAATTTCTGTCTTTTCCGACAAAATAGATGCACTCAAAGTAACTCTAATCATATCGGTTAATATTTTAGTTACCTCAGAGTTTTTTACATTCCGGGACGAGTTATCTCGTCTTACGCAACACAAAAAGGTTTTGCTTGGACGAGCTAACTCGTTTTATGCAGTTAACAGGTTTACAAATATACCAGAATTTCACTTTTGAGTGGACATAAATATAATTAATCTGTGTACAAAAAGTCGGTTTACTGGGAAGAAAGCGGGATGTACCTTCATAACCTATTAAATAAATATATATATATTTTCTGTTTATTTAGAAACAAAGAAAAATAATTTTTTTTTTCAATTTTTAAATAAATTTAACTTTTTTTTTTGTTTCAAGTAGACATGTTATTTTGTGTGTCTTCCTTTTACCTAATAATTTGATAGCTGATTATTTATTTCTTACTTATTTAGCTTTAATAAAAAAAAAATAAATAAAATTTTACAACATCAAGTAAAATAAAAAATTTATTTACTTTATTTGATATTTCATTCCTTTTTTAAAAACGGAATATTAAGGATACATTCCAATAAATAAAACGGTGTACATCTTGGAAAATTTAAACTTAAAAATGATCTGAAAGAGTCCTCGGTTTGACATATAAGCAATTATGCTTTACTCAGGAAGGGTAACATTTTGTTCACAAGTTTAAGAAGTAAGTGAAGAATGCTACACCGTGCTGAACCATGGACACTTTTGAGATGTATTTGTTATTAATAGGGTGATCTTTTTTAAAATATATCGCTCTTTTTCTGCGATAATTGCACATCGGTTTAGAGCTGTGGAACATATACGGCACTGATGATTTAGTGGGAAGAATCATGGAAATACGTTTATTTTGGCTTGTACATACCACTTCTATTGATGAGTTGGAAAAAGTTCGTATACCCAATTAAAGGAAAATCGAACCTTGTTATTCACTTGCGACTGAGAGCAAAGCATCGAGAAGAATAAAGCAACATTATTGGTAAACCTAGAAAATGGATCAATTTATAATGGTGCTAGTTGCATGATTTCAAATCGAAGACTTACTTACTTGTATTACCGTTCGAGTGGCGATGGCCTTTTCTTCTCATCCAAATGGAAGGAATCTATAATATTTGCATGAATTATTTAATTTATTTATTATATTATTTTGATATTACTTCCCAAAATCCAACATGCAAATATTTTATCTAAAAATTACTTTTTATGAAAAGTGGAAATATATTTATGATTGTTCTTAAATTAAAAGTGCGTTCAAGGCTGATATTGGCAAATAGCGCATGCTATGGGATGATGCTTGGGTGAAAGTTAGGTTAGGAAAAAACATGTGAAGATCAGCAAGTAAATGCCGCCACCAATTAAAAGCATTTGTACTACCGAACGAAACTGAAAAATAAAAAATTTGAGTAGATCCAACCATTTCTAATGAGTATGATAGGCAACTTTTTTCTGTGAAATAACGGCTAAATAACGTTCAAACAAAGAGGATTATTTTGAAAGCGCTAAAAGAGAAATATGAAATTATTTTTTTGTTAAAATGCAAAAATTTCATTTTTATTATTTATTAATAAAATGATGCATTATAAATAATTACGTCGATTTTGAGAACTCAAAAGAACGCAAACACAATAGTTGATTTACCCGAACTTAACATTATAAGTATACTCGGATTATTCCAATGTGGTATAAAATTGAAGCACATGCTTATTTTATGAAATATTTTCTATTTTTCATCCATGTGGACGGCTATTGGTATGAACTAACATTAGGATGAGACACAGACCTTATTTTGAATACGACGCAACTAAAAGGGATATTTGAATAAAGGATTGGTATTGGCGAACTTTATTAATAAGAATTCAATAAAATGAACATTAATCATATTCATAGATTATAACATTATGCACATGTTCAGATCATTACATGCGAGTCCGATGAAATAAAATATTAGGTATTTTTATTTTTTTCACTTCATTATGCAGTACAGTTTCTAAGATATCAAAACCTTCTGCGAATGAGAATTCAGAAGTGCGGCCGAAATCAAAGCTGTTATGACCTCATCATTTGATGAAAAGCGCTTCATTTTTCAGCACACGAACTATTTTCAGAGCTGAACAACTAGGTTCGCTCCTCTCGTTAACCTTTTTTTTAAATCAGATTTAGGGTGAAAGTTGCAAGTCGAACCGAATGAATGACTCTAATGGGTTGGCTATCCTGAGTGTTAATTTTGGATTGGTGTGCAATGTGTTGGACGGCGATTAGTGTGGACATTTTATTGCTTAGGGAACTCGACTCTACTTGAACTTGCGCAGGGAGTGCAGTTACGTGGATCCAAGACCCTTTTCTGCATATAAGTGTAGTTTAAGTTAGCAGGTTGAAGTCTAAGGTGCTTTTGATTTCCTCGTTTAGAAATATCTCTTGTGTATACAAGGTGATGGATGTCAATCGTTTTTAATTATTTACTGTAGATTTTTTGTTCGTTTTTCCAAAATTTGTTGTTTTTAATATCAATTTTTTTTTGTTCAATCCTTATCATTTTAGATATCAGAATTTTCCGACATTATATGATTAAGTAAAATATCTAAACAAGATTTAAGGGAATGCTCAGATCCCTGCTAAATTTGAATTAAAACGGGGTGGCGGTTGGTGCCTGACATTTTGTCATTATTTGACGCAGACCGTATGTGACTGCTTCTGTAGCAGCACGGATACTGGTGTCCAGTTGCATCAGGTTCCTTATCCTATATATCTCACGAAAACCCAAAGGCTTTCAAAAGAAGGATATAAAATTGGCTAAGTAAATGACATGAAATGCTACAAAAGAAAAGAAATCAATCGAAAACTAAAAATTTATTGCTTCTATTAGATCTTATGTAAAGAAATTTTGGGAACGATACAGCATCAAGTGTGGAGGGCGTCATAAATAGACCTTTAACTACGTCCATGACTATTTGCAGAAGGAAAGTTGATAAGGAAATTCGCATTTAATATAAAAGCTTTATGGATGATATTACATGATTCAAAATTGTAAGGTATATAAAGTTATAATTTGTGCAAATATGACTCATTCCTGACGCATAATCCGGAATTATGCTTGGACTTTTTTATTTTTTTTTTTCAAAATTTGACCAATGTGGAAGGTTATGCTTTTAGCATATTATTCATTCTACATCATTCATTCTACGAAATGAATATGAAAGTGAAGTAAAATTGTATAAAGTTATGTATTAAAGGTGTATATATTTTGATTCCATGAATCCCATACAAAATTATACCACCTCCTAGTGGTTTTTAAGGGATATTGCATGAATTTTGTATCTTCCATTTTAATTTCAATTCATAAACAATTATTATATGAATACTAGAAACAATTATGTATCAACATTATGTCTTGATCCCAAATGGTTAATTTTCTGAAACATGTTGTTCTATTGCAAGCTGAAAAAGAAAATTAGATGCATGTTTTTTTCAAGAAGATAAATGACAATGAAATGAAAAAATGAAAATGGAATGCGTTTAGCAAAAGTTTAGAACTTGTTACTTTCCCCATTTTATCACTGATTGAAACTCAGACGAGATCCCATATCCTCAGAAATCACACTTACTTCCAAAGCTTACATTCCGATTCAATACTGTGGTTTCAGAAACGTTTTACAGTTTCAAATATGCAACAAACTGAACCCGGTATAAGTCAGTCACAACCAGGCCGAAATGTTTGTGATCCCAGCAGTGGTTGTCGCAGAAGGGACTGATCGAATCTGAGATGGAGTGCCCAGTTATTGCACGCTTGGGAAATTATTTCTGACGCTAATACCAGGTTGTACCAATTGAGTATGACTAAATTCGGGTTTGACTGAAAATAAAATGGAATGACTTTTCAGTTCTTGCGAAAGTATCTTTATAATAGGAAATACAACGTTTTTGCGTTACAATTTCTAATGACCATGAACTTCAGAGAAAAATGAATAAAATCAAATATATTTATATAATTTCAAAATTATTTTAAGTTTAAAAGCACCTCAATTTCTATATAATTAAAGAAATTATCCCTCCAGCAAATAGCAAAAAGGCGAATTCTGATAAATTTCTATACGAAAATCTCATTTTATCATTAGTTATTGAGAAATCATTCAATATACTGTTTGAAAAAGGACTAATTCTCAAAATCCTTACAATTACATACCGTATTGAACTTGTTGAAGAATATAATACGGATCCCGCTGAGGTTAATACTAAATGGTGAAGTCGGTCAACCCGATTTCTTTAACCAATCCGAAAAATTACTCAATGTTTTGGGATCACCAACGTATATTGTTCCAATTCTATGTAAACGTCGTTAAGAAGCAAGTCATCGCAAACTTTTATTTGTATTTTGAGCAATCTCATAATATCCTTATGCTTTCACTTTTGCGTAAATTAAAATAAAAATTCAATCGATTTCTTATCTTGGTATTCATTTTTAGAATTGTTTCAAGCTATCCAATCAAATAATTAGTATATCTTGCTACTTCTTTCTGTAAGGAACTGCAATAAAAATTTAATGCTATGAGTATCCGACGTAAAAAGAAAAATCAAAGTCCCAAGTAATAAATGATTGGTCAGAAAGCATAAAGAGCATGTGAATCTGTAAGCCCAAACCCTTTCATGACAGGGTATCATTTCTCTTAATCCCTCTGTGTGCAGGAAAACAGTATATCTGCACACATTCAGCTTGAAAGATGCTGCAGTTGCTCCGCACTTTTTACGACCTTTGGAAGTTGGGCTTGGGGAGTTTACCCCAGCACCTACCTTAACTTCTTTGTCACGTTTGTTGAGCAATTATGCTAACTACTTGCAGATTTTGTGCAATGTCCAGGTGTGGCACCTTTTAGTCGCATTTGACATCACTGTGTCCGCCTTTTGGAATATACTATAATCGTAGGATCTGTACATGAATTCAACTTAAATTTTAATTTATTTTAATTAATTGTTTACAGAATTTTCCGGAGAATATTTTTCAAATGTTTTCATCGGCGGCGGGTTCAGTTTGATTTTAAATACCGTCGGTGTTGTTTTCAGAACAACAGTAATGCATGTCGCTCCATTCCTCTAAGCTGCTATGGTTTCAGGTATATTTGCTTATTGAAGGAGTTCACGCAAATGATAACACAATAAAGCAGTATTAATCATACATTGCTTAGGAGTGAAGCACCATTAAGTAAGTCACAGGCATTTTGCGGCATGCGGCTGTTTTCAATATTTTTTGCCCATATATGTTCCAATTCAATTTTGTGTCCACTACCAATCCAAGGTTTTCGTGTGGCTTTCTGGCATTGGGGACTTGCCGTCCAATATTGGACGCGTGCAATGAAGGATCTTGCATCTCTTTTTGAAGAGCACCAAGTCCGTTTTTCCTGTTGTTTGCATATGTATCTGCACTTCGTCTGCATATCCCACTAGTTACAGAGCCTTCCCTTCGAAATGTTTCAGATTTTTCCACAAGCTGCCACAGGAGTCAGTAAGGACCCCTACTGTGGAGATTCCCCTAGATGGCTCTCTGCGCAGCGCGGATCCCTTCTAACTATTTTTATGTATCTGAAGAACAAGTCCACCCATTTGCGGATTGTTCCACTTACTCCTTTAGTCCTGATGCCAACAAGAATGGCATCAGTTCTGACATTATTGGGAAGCGACTTTTACATGAGGGCAAAATCCGTGCAGCTAATTTTTTGAACTCTAACGGTTTTTTATGTATCGTACAAGTACATGGAGCCCATGGTCTTCCTT
The DNA here is from genome assembly GCA_001015075.1 of Cirrula hians. NCBI lineage: Eukaryota > Metazoa > Arthropoda > Insecta > Diptera > Ephydridae > Cirrula > Cirrula hians. The sequence goes on from JXOS01096267.1 coordinate 35,785, forward strand.
ATATGCAGCTCTTTAATTTTCTCAGGCAACTTTGGCATGAATGAGTTAAAACTGGTAATCTATTTATCATACATTGCTTAGGAGTGAAGCACCATT
>JXOS01096529.1:0-10410 GCA_001015075.1 Cirrula hians
ATATATGCTTTGAGCCCATATAAGGCTCAAAAATGTATATATCTCTATAAGTTTTGGGATTCATAATATTACTGATACAACTTAAATGGGTGTTACNCATGTATATATCTCTATAAGTTTTGGGATTCACAATATTACTGATACAACTTAAATGGGTGTTACGGCGGTACGGAAGGGTACGGGTCATATACGTATATAAACTAATGGAGATGTTAAGATCAATTAGCTTACAAATATTTGTAGAAGTCAATGAAATTTCAAAAGTTATTTATCATTGATATAAGCGAGAGGGGCGTGAATTCGCATTGGATAATTGATATTAAATACGTAAATAAATGTCAATAGAAATTTGTTACTCCTACAGATTGTTATTATGGACGCACATGATTGAATACTCTAAAAGGTTAGTAAGTATTCAATTATTTTTTTTATCGCGTGTATGGCGAGTCAAAGCCGAGTTTTACATTCAGACTTCTTTTACATTACAATGATGTCGTTGCTGCATTAATTAAAGCATAAAAAAGCTACCCACATTCCAATGGGGCACCACTTGAATTTTTGCTTACGGAAATATTGCTTCGTAAATTTACCAATTGTATGATACATGCCATCGAGTCCATGCCATTGCGACGCTTATAATAAAGAGTGCTTGAATTGTAAACGACTGTGCGTTTTTTAACAATGAGCAATAAGTCGCTGTGCTTATAAAGTTTCATAGCACAAACAACAACAACAGCGTACAGCTCATGAAATTTCAAATTACCAACAATGTCCAGCTATTTTTTAATAAACTTAACATAAAATTGCATTTTCAGCTGACCATTCACCGAATTCCTCATGCATAGTGCTCATAAACTATACAAATTCGCAGCAAATTTCGACTTAATTTCAGCAGCACCGCCCCTTACAGCAGTACCAACGTTGCAGCATCTTCATGCGCTCGCCTCGTAGAGCGCATACATTTTTAAATATTCTTTTTTTTTCTTTTTTATACTTTCCTTTGCTCGTTATGCGCTTATATAAATGCATAAATTTACAGTTGTACTGGTTGTGTGTGTATGTATGTGTTACAATTGCTCTATTGCAGATACGCAAGGATAACGGCTACTTATTATTAAACCACAGCAACGGCAACGGCACTGCAAGAGGCCGGCGCCACTGTTCGCATTCCGGCAGCAGCAGTTACTGCTGTGGTGCCACTAGTTTGCTATTCATGTGAGAGATTTTAATTTTCTACGGTAACAAATAAACTGGAAAAGAATTCAAATAAAATTTTAAATGAAACAGCACAAAGGCAGAGAGAGCATGGCCAGCGATGTTGCGCGGGGAGAGTGTTCGCAACATTCGTGTGGCGCAAATTCATAGCAAAAGCCAAAATATAAATTATTACCAGCTACTTGGACAATGGCAAATTGCGTTCAAGATACACCACACCACTGCCGCATTTATGCTTAACTTAATTTACGTCCACCGAACATACACACACGCATACACACGAACACGAACCCTCACTGGCTCATACAGTTATTTGTATGCTCGGCTAATTTAATATTTAAAATGTGGCTGTGTGTGATTGCGGTATTGTTGGCTTTATTTAAATTTTATGTTCCATTGCTATGTCCGTTTTCATACGCATTGCCAATAACATTTGCAAGAATTATAATTAAAGCAAGGCAAGCCTGCCAACATGTTGCGCGAGTCGGGTTTATTTAACAACACGGAGGTAAAGAGGTACATTCAAAAATGCAAGGCCGTACAGCCCACAGCCATCGAATACTTTGCTTCATAACTGTTTAAAAGATAACAGATCCTTGCCAGAGAATGGCCCACAAAGCGCTATTTATCAAGGTAATGTGAGATCCAAAAGTGGAAAAGGTACAAAAGCAGATTCAAATATCAAAGGGATATTTGCAACACAAACAAGGCAGGTGGAAACGTCGGTCTCATCCGAGTACAGCATATATTCATTCCAGGATGTGATTTATGTACATCACTAATGAAATCAGAAAAGTTTTGTAGTTTTGATAGTACCTTTGTAACACCTAACACGAGTCATCGGGAGCCAATCAATATATACACCAATATGACCAGCATCACCACAGGAATTGGTCTAGCCTTGTCCGCCCGTCCGTCCGTAAACAAAAACTTAAAAGAAGGAATTGGCCGAGATGGGCCAAATTGTTTAAGATACAATCAATATTTCGAGTACCTCCAGTACACCTGTTTTCCTGAAATTGGGGCCAACGTAAGTGTTGTTATTTTTCAAAGAATGTTTTTTATTAGTTGGATGATCACACATCTAAATGTGTTTCGAAAATATGCCAAATTGGATGAAAACCAGTGGAATATACAGTACACCTATGGTATCCGATAAGAGGGCTATAAGCAGAAATTTCCCAATACATTAAGCAAATCCAACAAATTATCATTAGTTAGTGGACATTCATATAGTTAATGTATATATGAAAAATATGAAAAAATGGATAAAAATTTAAGGTACGTCCTCTACACATATGCGGTCCGCCACATGCATTAATCAGATTCAACTCATTAATATCGTCAACGGGTGTGCGAATAATATGAATAATAGGATGAAAATTATAGTTCGTCCAGTGCACTGATTATGTAAAAATAAACCTGTTTTTAAAAAAAAATAGGTTTGGAGTTCAAGGTGTTCCATTTTGTTGCTTCTCTGTCTTTAGCAATTAGGAAGCGACGTATATCTCACTGTCGGCATGTCTCTATCTTTATTACTTGTTTTTTAAGGAAATTTATTTAATTCAGCATAGACTCATACAGGATACACAATTTTTCTCAGTGTAATGCATATCTTCAATCTTCAATTTTGCAATAACTAATTCATTGTCTTGGTATAAAACCGCTGGCTTTCTATAACTCGCAATTCATAGAGAGACTTCTATGTCAGATACCCGAACCTACGATTATAGTCGGAAATGATAAATTGCGATAACTGTACTAATTCATGGCCAATTTTAGTCAAATGAAGAGTAAAAGGGCTAAGAATCCCCCAATTTATTTAGCGATTTTCCTCCAATTCAGAAATATGATGAATATGTGAAATAAATGGTCTAATACAAGATCTAGTTAAATATTTATGAGAGTTATGCAAAAATATTGACCGGTTTTAAAGAAATTCAAGAATATTAAACAAGTCTCGCTACAATGATGACGTACCAACTTGGGTAACTTGAGATAGTCCTACTGCCTTTTATACTCATTTTGGAAAAATTGGGTGTGAAACGTATATGAGAGGTGTCTAAATTTCAATTCACTTCAAGTATACTATCAAGTATACTATCAATACTACTGCAATACCTTGTGAGAATTCTACCGTCTTCTGTACTCAGGAAATTTGAAAGAATACGAATGTAAAGCCCCAAGAATTATTGGGTCATGGTAGAGAATGGAATAAAAACGTTAATTAGAAAGTACAGGAACTTTTCAAAGCTTGACTGGGGCTCAGGGAAGAAATTACCACATAGATCAGAGCCTAATGGAATAAATTTATGGATATCATTAGAGGGATTGGAATAATAGTATTAATCAGAATGTACTGGAAAATCCGAAAGAAATAAATGGAAATTTGAAAGAATCTGAAAGTGTGGAAAATTCTCAAAGAATTACTGACATTATTGATGTAATTGAATGGAAACACAGCTTCCATCAGAAAGAATAGGAATTTTGTAAAGGATGAAATCACAACTTCGACCAGAGCTCATAGAAGAAAATTTATGGAAGTCATTTGAGTGATTCGAATAAAATTTTAATCAGAGTGCATAAAAAAATCCGAAAAATTCAATGGAAATTTTAAAGTGTAGAAAGTTATCAATGAATGAATCGATCTGTTTATGGAAGGGATGGGAATGTCAAATGCAGTAAAATGCATAGGCAGTTCTAAAAGCTCGACTGGGTTTTTTCTGAGCAGCAATCTGAACTAAATTCATAACTCATTCGATAATCCGATTTAAAGAAAGTTCTTAAAAAATAAATAGTTGTGAAAACGCAATTTTTATTAGTAAGTTCTCAAAACTTGATCGGACAGGAATTCACAAATTTTATCAAAACTTTAAGATGGCTGATGTCGCTATTTTCTGCAGAGTTAGGGTCTGTTGTTGACAGAAATAAGTTTAGTTCAGATAATTTTTTACATAGAGCGGAAATCCGTTACTTTAAGCCTTATTCTAGGCACATATATAATATTTCAAGCACACATATATTATTAAAAAAGTTTAATGAAAAATGTCATACTAACCTGAATTAAGTTGTTAGATCAATGAAGAATAAATCAATGTGGAAGGTATTAGAGCGTTTAAAGGAACAAAAAAATCATAGACTAGGTTCCAGCATATCTGAAAATGCACGAAAACCTATTCGTATGTATCAAATTAGGAAATTATTCACAGCTCTATGGAAAAAAGTTTCGCCAACTTTTTCAGCGATATGGTTTTTCAGATAGGCTTAAGTTCTTGTTTTTAAAACACTTTAAATATCACACACTCGAATATTTTCATACATTTTTAACAGTCCGTTAAAGTATTCAGCATTTAAGCTATCAAGCTGAAGTCTTAAATCTAGTTTTTTATAGCAGTGCTGCAAACATATATCAACAACATCATAAACAATGCTACAAAAACGAAATTTGAGGACTTTTATGTTTGCAAATGGATATCAAATGTGTCGTTTTCCCGACACCATAAAAGCAACGAGTGCAAAAACAAAAAATCGACGCAATGAGCAAATGCAGCCAAAAAATAAAGCTAAAATGCTGCAATTGCTGTGCAAATTTAGTGGGGCGATTTTAAGTTGCAATGTTGGATATTATTGTTGTGCTGCTATTGCGCATAAGCACAGCAAACAAACACAAATCCTGACATTGAATTATTGCAACTAATGCACTTGGCAAATTTGGAAACGACTGTCGCTATGCGCGCACCCTATTCCCTTGCAGCATGGCCAAGGCGGCAGCGAAGAAATTTTGAAATATGCTGTACTAGTATGTGTATAAGTGCGAGTGTATGTATGTGTTTTCGAACAAAGTATTGCTTAACCAACCATATAAACACATCAGCAGTGCATTCACTGCAATAATTTTAATAACAAGGACAGCTCATGCTGGAGCGGTGGTCATGTTGCACGAGCTGGTGATGATTTCCGAGTGCACAAGCATTTATCATCATAAGTCGACTTGCTGTCTGATTAAAAATTGTTTTTGTGCTTTTGTTTTTCAGAGCATTGCTGGCGTTGCTCGGGCATTATGCCTGCAGGCAGCGTGTCACAGCCATCCACGAGTGCAGCATGGCCAAAACAAATCCAGCCCATACTTGCAGCACAAAACTCTTGGTATTTTTGTTGCTGTGCTAGCCAGCAATAATGGGAAATGATAAGCTGCAATGAAATGGCCAGTACGTTGAGCAAGTTTTGCGAATGCACTTCTGCGGAAAATTGTCACTTTAAAGAGGACAGCTGGACTGATGTGGCATCACAATTAATGGCGTGCTGAAACAAAACAAAAGCCAATGGTGGTCGTGTTGTAAGCTGCAGCTTGACGGCGTGGTGCAAAAATATTAACACAAAGTTGACGAAAGCAACGCTTAGCTGAGCCGCTGCTGAAGCATGCTTGGTATTGTTTGTGTGTGTTTGCTGGCGCACACATTGTTTTCGATAGCCATCATTCATCTTATCTAAATAGTAATAGCTATTGATTATTTCAAAATAGCAAAATTATTATTAGGCTCGAAAAAGTTTCCATACCATTGAACTTCTCATATGGGATAGCAAGACGCTCCTACAAAATAGGATTGCCCAGAATCATAAAATGGCAGGATAATGTAATGGGATATATAAAGAGACATACGTGGAACTCTACTTTTGTAACAAAAACTCGTATTCCTGAGAAGATATTGCTCGAATCACTTTTAAAAAGGAATTGCCAAGGTTCTTAAGATGGCGGGCGGACGGTGACAGAGATTTGGATGACCTCGTCGTTATTCACAGCATATGATGGAGGAGACCCAGGCTTAGACCTGATTATGTGACGTCAGGTCTGACTAGAGGTTTTGCTTGGTACCACAGGAACCGATGCTCGGCAGTACTAAGTACATTAGCCTATACTTGTATAATGCGCGAACCCGAAGAGCTTGCCCCGGCCTATTGGCTGAACGTCGTGGCTCTGGTAGCATCAATCTTACAACTCTGATAGGTGTCTATGCTGCGTACGCAATATATACTTTAGCAAGTATAGTAACTTGGGGTGCTGGTTTGACACTCAAGTTAGACCGTTCCAATCTGAGTGCACAACTTATGGCCAATATTTAAACCTTTATATCAATCCGAAACCCTTCATGCATATCTTAATCACTCTCTTAATGCACAATATATTTATTTGAGTCCAAAAAGAGTTTTATTTTAATTAAATTATAAAAAAATTCAAAAAAGTCATGGCGATAGAAAATTATCAAACATTCTTTATGAATAATATGAAAACTATTTAAATTTATTAAATTGCTTTAAACGGCTATACTGGTAAGTGGTTTTGTTAAATAATCATTCGACAACAAATTATGCAACCCAGTATATATTATGTCAATGGGAAATACCTTATCACCAACTCTAGCCGATATTGTGATGGCCAAATTAATAACTGAGAGCATTACAGATTGCAAAATATAGGAATAAACATAAAATTTATTACAAAGTTTATAGATGACTTATTATTCATAACCAAAAAAAGCGGACATTACAGAGATTTTGACGTTATATAATAGATACCACCCAAAACTAAAATTTACCGTGGAATGGGAAAAAGATGACGCAATCCCATACTTGCACACAAAAGTAACGAGGTACAACAAAAATATAAAATTAGATTCGTACCAGAAAAGCATTGGAACTGGCATATTAATTAAATATCTATCCAATCATCCGAAGAATCAAGTAATAAATACTGCTAAGAACCTTATTAACACCGTCCTCACAATTCGCGACCCAATATACAAAAACAACAATAAAGAAAAACTACATAAAACCTAAAGTGCAATAATTTTTCACAATACCTGATTAATTATTTGAAGGATATTAGCTTCACTAGATGCAATATTAGAAGTAAGGCAAGAAACAAAAATTACAATGACAACCCTGCAACATATTTCAAAATAAATTATGCGCAAAAAATCACGGGCAACAAAACATTATAAGAATTATTTGACAACAACACAAACATAAAATTCGCGATAAAAACAATAAACATTTTAGAAAAGCTTCAAATGTGCAACGTAATTTACGAAACTGGCTGCAAAGGCAACAACAACCAAGAATGAGATAGAGTTTACATTGGCACTTAAAACGAGACTCTCAGAGCACAAAAAGGACATTACCAACAAAAAAATTACGCCGCTCGCCCAACACATATTACCACACAATCATGAGCCTGATTTTGAAAATATTAAAATTCTCGTCAAATAATTGACGAAACTTTGGGTAAAAAATTGAAATAATTAACTTTATTTTATTTTTTTAATTTTATTTTATTATATTTCACAAAACCACTGCCGGCTTAATCAAATTAATAGGTTTACAACAATCTGGTCTACAACTCTAAAAATACTAATTGCATTTCATAGCGTCTCAACGCTGTTGAAATTCACAAATATACTACCTGAAATACAACTCAGTTTGCATACTGGGTTAAAAACTTCTTGACTAGTTCCCATAACAGCCCACAGATAACAGTTGCAGATCCATTGTTTTATGTTGCTTAGTAATTACGTAACACATTACTCAATAAGTCCCGATGCTGACATATAGATGGCAACACTATGATAAAATCCATATAATTTTTGAGACTACCATCTGTCAAACGACGCCTGCCAAAATTTCAGCTGATTCTGACATAAATTAAAAAAGTAAACAGTATATACAGTGAACCAGCTTTTGATATTTAAAAAAAATGGATTCAAAACAATTTCGTGTGTTGATTAATCATTGCTTTTTGGTGGGAAAAAATACCGTCACAGCAAAAACTTGGTTTGATAAATGTTATCCGGACTCTGCCCCATCGAAAGCAACAGTTGAACGATGGTTTTCTGAATTTAAACGTGGTCGTACGAACACCGATGATGCTGAACGCTCTGGACGGCCAAATGAGGCTGTTACACCAGGAAATATCGAAAAAGTCCTCAAAATTGTGAGAAGTGATCGCAAAATGAAATTGCTTGAAATAGCTGACATCGTTAAGATATCAGAAGGAAGTGTAATACTAATAATAATACACGAACATTTGGGTATGAAAAAATTATTTTCGAAATGGCTACCGCTTTTGCTCACACCGGACCATAAACAATAACGTGTTGATGATTCGGAGCGCTGTTTGGAGCTGTTTAAAAACCAGAAAGAATAAAAAGGATTTCTCCATGTTGTATGTCACAATGGACAAAACCTGGAACCACCACTACACGCTGGAGTCAAATCGGCAGTCAGCTGAGTGGAAAGAAGCCGGTGAAAGCCGAGCAAAGCGGCCAATGACGCAACAGTCGGCTGGCAAGGTTATGGCGTCTGTATTTTGGGATGCGCATGCCATAATATTCGTGGACTACCTTGAAAAGGGGGAAAAAAAAACGTGGCGTTTCACCAAGACAATGTACCGTGTCACAAGTCACTTGTAGCGATGGCCAAATTGAATGAATTACACTTCGAACTGCTTCCGCATCCCCCATATTCTCCAGATCTGGCCCCCAGCGACTATTACCTCTTCAAAAATCTGAAGCAAATGCTCCTNTCCTTGGAAAAAATTTCAACTCAAATGAAGAAGTCATTGCCGAAACTGAAGTGTATTTTGAGGACCTTGATAAATCTTACTATTAAAAAGGTATTAAAATGCTAGAAAAGCGTTGGAATGATTGCATCGCTCTAAAAGGAAACTATCTTCATGAATAAAGTCGATTTTTGCTCAAAAAATGTGTTTTTCTTAGTTAGCCTCGGGACTTATTGAGTGATGTGTTATATATGTCAATCGGTCCCCGATACTCCTTGGTTGATTTGCAATTTAGTCTCAAATTTAATAAAGCCTTTGGAGAAATGTTAAATCGTTCCTGATTTAATGGATGGTTCGAATAATATGTTTTGTTAAGTTGGAAGCACTGTTTTTCATACTACCGCTCAGTTTGATGAAATTGCCGTTGCTTACTGAGTTTAAGTGAGTTGTTGTCAGCTCAACTCATTTATTACCTATTACCTAACGACTTACAAAATGACTGAAAATATCTTACCATGGGTATGGCTCAAATTTTGTTGTTATAAGTGGATTTCTTTTGGCGGATCCTTAAAACTAGCTTTAAGTGCATCGATTTTTATCAAAAAAACATATATACGAGAGGCATACTGTAATTAAAGGTAGTTCAAATTGATCGAAAGCCTTCTTGAGCCATTAAAATTTACAATTGAATTGAAATCGCTTGAAAAAATGTCTTGAAATGAGTTTGACCGAGCTAGGTTCTGTGATAAATCAACTCCTACCATGAATAACAATTTCTTGTGTGTGGAAACGTATGCCACTCTATGAGTTTCACTCTATTTCAATTCCAACATTTTGAACGAATTTTTTTGCTAAAATATAACAAACAAAAAAAGATGTATCTAAAGTCGGCACTATCCGACTATAAAATAGATATTAGTCCAATTTCCTTTTTAATTTGTTAGAATTATTAAATTTTATATGCCTCATTTTACTTAATCCAAATGCACCAATATTTCTATTTCATTTTTATAGATATTAGTTAAAGATTTGGATGGGACCCTAGTCTAGAACTTCTCCAAAAGCGGTTCTCACATTGAATCATTGTAACAAACTGCTGTTACCATATATTATTCATTATACGAAAAAAATGGTGATGAAAAGAAATGGAGTCGGGGTCAGACGTTCGAGGAAATATTGAGCCCGACCTTTAACTAACAAATTGTAATGAAATTAACCAATTTCATATATTTTAATGCAAATGCCATGAGTTTTTTATATTTAGGAGATCAATTGCGAACTATAGGTATCCGAAAAACGATACCCATTACACCCATTTTAGAAACCTACTGAAGAAACTGCAACAGCTGCAATAAAGTACATTTTCGTAGTCCAAAAAACAAAAACCCTACTTTTAAACGAAGATTTTTTAAATTGTTCACCAACGGTACTATGAAAAGAATCCGAAATTATGAATCATTTAGATCAATTTTTTTAGGTTTTCACTGATTTTTTTTTTTTTTAATGTTTAGAGAAAACTTACGCAATTAATGAGATAATACGCGACTAACTCTTTGTGAGGGAATTTTCGGAGGTTTAGGGCATTGACATATATATGAGTCAGTCTCGATCATAATATCACTTTTTACGAAATACAGCCA
>JXOS01096573.1:0-12500 GCA_001015075.1 Cirrula hians
GGGCGTTTATTTCCGATCTCACGGAAGTTAGTAAAAAACGGCCAGAAATTTCATTGCATTCTTGTGTTATGGCCACGATACTACCAAAGTTGAGCAAAATCGGTCCATAATTTGGATTAGCGCTCTTAGAAGGTTTGCTCCCGATTTCATGAAAATGAGTAAAAAAAGCCTGACGCTTCATGACATGTAACTGAAACTGGGTATGGATGCATTTGTGGCTGATTACCTTCATCATATCCTTCCAATATCATGGAAAACAGTCAAAAGCCACCCGTTTCTTTGTAGCAAATGTTATTGGATATGAAAGCACGTTTTGATGATTGCCAACACATTGTTAAATTTAACCAAAATCGGACAATAACTTGGATTACAATTTGAGCAATATCGGTTCATAAATTCGGGTAGTTCTCATAGGATTCTCACTCCACAGTTTAAGGAAATGCACATGAACGACATCACATGCTACGAAAATTTGGTATAGGAGCATATGAGGACTATAGCACTAACCTATTTGACGGAACAAAGCATAAACGGCAAGTGTTCAATGGCATGCTACTCAAAATTTGGAATTTAGGCGAAGTAGAGTAGTTCCAGATGTTCTTTCCCGCAATTTATTTTCTTTCAACAACTTCATGACAGATTTCATTTATCCTTGTTAAGTTTTGTTGAATATTGTAAATTAAATGCCAGCGTAACAAGCATACACAGTGTCAGCAAGCTGAGCCACTGCAATTGATGTGCTGTACTCGAAAATTAAGCACATTGAACTCACCTGATCTGGTGCAAAAATCATATAATTTATAAAATGTTTGTTACACTTATTTGAAATAGCAACGTGCGTTGTTTCGAACTGCTTCAAAGCGATTCAGTGTCGGTCAGCTGGACAACAAGTTTCAGTTTCGTGCGACTGCTGCAGATATTCAATTTTGCGTTTCATATCAATTTCAATTTAAATGGAATTCTTTTCAATTAATTACAATAAATGAATTTATGTTGTTTACATGCGGCACGGTATCATTAGCCTTTTAATATGTTGATTAACCTTTCGCCTGGCAAGTTTGTTGCCTAAATCTTTTGTTGCATACATTGAACTCCATCTCGTTTCTGAGCTCAACTCGTTACGGCAGCCCAGGCATTTGCTTGCACGTTTGTTGCTGCATTATTATTATTTAATATGCAAAAGTCAATAGTCTAACAATGACTTAAAGATTTATTGCTTACGAATTCAAATGCAAGCCATTCTATTTTTGTAAATGTGCATGCATTTGCTAAAGCATTTGTGCTGTGTCCGACTCGCGCTACACAAAACCAATGTTTTACAATTAACAAAAAGTTCGTGCTGTTCTAGAACCTAGAGTCGAAACAAAAAATCGTGTATTCGCGTTAAAAGCATGACAATAACAATCAATGTTACATTCACATTCACCAGCAGATGCACAATGGCGGGAGATTCGCAGACGACGATAGCTATAAAAGTTTCAATCAATTAACAACAACAGAAATTATTTATGAACTTACTAGTTGAAAGTCAGACAACCTTTCCAATCATGCAAAGTGCTTCGTTTGTGTTCAGAATAGTTTTATTCTAATAAATGTTCATGAAAAATTAATGAAACTATGCAAAAACGAGCATGCCCGTTCATGCTTTTTTTATATTCGCTTCATGCTTAAACATTTTCCTGCTTAAAACGAACTTCCATAGATCGAATTTCATTGTAATTATTCTATTGCATTTTAATTAATCCTCAATGCAGTGTTAGTTAATAAATAATTTAATTATCTAGCGCATTTTAATGTCCAAAGTTCAAAACTACCATGCCCGCTCATTTGTTTTTCGACGAGCGCTGAAGTTATAATTATATTGCATACCTTTAGGCATATGCGTTATATGCCGCTTCTATTTCAAAGCAGCCGAGGTTTTTGTAGATGCCTGTCGAGTCCATAGGAATTCCAAGTGATTACAACATGTAATCAACGAATTCCTTAAAACTTCGGCACTAAGCCATTTGTCGTTTGTTGATTATATTGCTTGAATCATTTCAATGGTTCCCATACAAATACTTATTACGCGTGCGAAATTAGGGCCACTTTTTGGACAATCAATGTTGCGGAACGCTGAAATTGTAACAAAAAAAATAAATAAAAACTTATATAAAAAGATATTTTAAATTCAAAGAATTAAAACTGAAAATAAAAGCAAAAATATCACAAGATTGCATGGGTCATTCAATTTATAAAAGCAAGAAAATATTACAAGAAAAAAAACCGGTATGTAATCTATTAAATAAAATCGAGAATAAAATACTTAATCTAATGGCAATCACCAAATTTCAGGACCATACCAAATTTTAGAAGCATACAATGAAACATCTGTCTTTCAGGGTAATTTCCGTGAAATCGGGAACAAAAGATCTATTGGACTTATGAACCGATTTTGATCAAATTTTACAATTATGGCAAAGGCCGAAAAATGCGTGCAAACTGAATTTTAAGAGTATGCGATGAAACATCCGGCTGTTATTGTAATTCCGTTAAATCAGAGATAATCAACCTATGGAAGATACACGAAGTTATGAAATGATTTGGCCCGTTCACGAACTTTTTCTTCCTTTTTACAAAATGTATTCACAAAGCAAATTTCATTACTCTAGGTCAACAATTACTCTAGTTGTGATCACAGACGGACGGACTCACTCTGTGACTTATAACCAAAGAGGTCAATAATACATGTTAAGGAGATCGGACATCGAAGTATTAATACAAGTTTCTCATGGACCAAGTGTGAATCATATTTCCAATTGAAGTTTCATCGTTCGCGATAGGACCGTCTCTAATGGTAAATGAGCAACAAGGATTTTCAGCTAAGCTCCCTCGTAGAATTCCGTAGTAGGAACGGAGCACATTTCCATTTCGACAACTTTCTCACATATGCACCCCAGGTTTAAGCAGGTATTGACAAAATTAAAGTAAAATCGTTAGTACAATTTTCCAGGAATGGGCCTTTGAAATTATTTCATCAACAAAATGCATATGTGAGAACAATCTGAGAATGGAGTTGTGGTTCGTTTTCCAGAATTCGTAATCATGACATTTCAAAGAGATTTGCCCGAAATGTTTACAATGCTATGCCTAGTTGCGTCTCCATAACTCCCAATGATCAAATTGCAATGGGCGATTCTTGCAAAACCGTACTGACAATTTCTGATTTTAATGTTTAAGTTCTTTAGTGTGTAATTAGTTATATCCTGAGAAAAGTACACTTTTGAAGTTTAATATAGTTTATGATTTAATATACCACTGCCACAAATGAAGAAATCTTCGAGGATTTCTCAGAAATCGATTATACAATTTTTTTACTTTTGCGTGAAAGTAATTTATGATTTTTTCAGGCAACAAAACAAGTTTAGCAAATTTTATTGTAATTTATATTATATTATATTATTATATTTCAAAACTAAACGTAAATATTAGATAAATAATTTTTTCAATTGCCCAAAACAAAAAAAAAATTTGCTATATAGTGCAGAACCATTCATTACTTAATAATGTCAACGGAAATCACGTACACGTACAGATTTTAACATAAAATAGACGTCATAGTCCCTAAAATGCAGTTAAAAAAACACTAAAGTCGAAATGTTTACGTTTTCATTGTTGGTATTATCTGAGCCTCAATGAATTAAATCAAAAACATCCCTCGACAACATCTCATTTTTTAAGATTTTAGAAACATTATCAACATTATCAAATTTCCCCAGACGTGACCATAACTTCAAGAATATCCCCTAGAATAATCTTCCTAGAATTCATAAAAAAGGGGTTTTTATTTAAGTTTTCTTTTCTTTTTCAGTATATGAACCAATTCCCGATTTATATGAACTTTTCAAAATTGAGTGTAAACGGTCCAAAATTTCCAATACCTTCCAAAGATCAATCTTCCCAGAATCTATTTATTCATCGCTTAGAAGATGCCAGTTCTGTAATTACTGTTACTTACTTTATTTTGAAGCTTCATTTAAACCTGTTAATTTATTCTTCAATAACGAACCCAAACGATCGATAACTTCGGGTACCTACTTTAAAACCAGGCCTCGATATTGGCGTTTGTTAATTTTAATTCGTACAAATTATATTGAAAAGCTAACATTTTTGAAAACCCAGATGTAAGTTAGAAACAAATTATTTGATGATTTATTTTGCACTCCATAATATCAACCTTCTTTACCTTAAATTAATGACGAATTTTTAATGACACTAATTTTTTAATATAATAATAACAATGTAAAGCTATAACGAACTTAAACAAATTTGAAAAAGACATATTGATTTCCGTGACTTCTTTCGATTGAAATACTGTACTTGGTCCACATAGATGTACTTGAGGTATATCTCAACTTTATCTAGTCTCTCCCATATTTGACACTTTGAAAGATTATACCAATATCATCTTAATTACTGAATTTTTGGTAGTTTTATTTATATTTATGGCTAACTTGGAGTCAAACTCTTAATTTCGAGTAATTGTATTCGAAATATTGTTGGTTGTTGAAACTTAGGCCTAAGGTTTTTCTAATAAGTTGGCGTACCAAATTCGGGTAATCTAGCTTAAGGCTTGTTCTCTAGGCTATATATATGGTATAAATAGTGGGGAATAAATTGGCGACGTGTAAAATCAATCATAATGCAAACATTTTGTTATTAAGAGAGAACGAGTTAAAGCACCATTATCCATAAGAGCGGGATACCTGTTACATAAGCCGACGATGTGTCCGAAGTAATTGCAATGTGGACATAGTTAAACAAATAAAAATCCAGCGGCTCTGTTGGTGGGGTTATAGCAAGTGTATTTATGATCTACAACCAGATTATGAGATGTCTGATTGAAAACCCGGTGATAATTGGAAAAGGATAAGGATGAAACTGCGTTCGGCGCACCAAGTACAAGAAGAAAACGTCCGAACGTGGGTATATGAAACTATGACCATATAGCAAAAAACAAACAGACTAGACTGGTGCTGTTGGATATTCTAAGACAAAGACCTGCATGCAGTTGTGATGACCATTTCAGTCTTTAAACCTGGATGGGGTACTCGATGTTTAGGTGACTAATACCACAATTGCTGCTGCTGGGTAGAGACCACTCAAATTGTTCAGCATGTTCTTCTGTGACGAGAGGAGGTCGTGCAAGCAGATAATTAACTGCACGCCACTATATAGTATAGTTATGTTGGGATACCATCCTATCTGGTTACCTTGTGGATTTAAATCGTTGAAAGGCATTGGCCACGTACTCCCGATAATGGGCTTTGAATGATTTTTTCAGGCGGCATGACGTTGTAAGCGTAATTGCCTACCAAATATTATGCATATGTGACCTCCATTAGGTTTGTGAACACTTGACATTTGCCGAATTTCTGCTGTCATGGACCATTATTGCTTTACACTTCATGATTTCTTGATTTTTACATGGGAATAGCTGATTCCTTCTACTCTTTTTTCGAGATATAACACATTCCTTATCCATCGATGGTTTCTAACATTCTTCATCTATGGAAACCATTCTTTTCCTCAGCAGCACACTCAGTGAATTGTTGTGGGAGAAAGTTGAATGAGGAGTTCCTTCAGGCTACATTGGGAAAAACCCGATGCAGAATCTGTGTTGCACAAGATTTTGTTGTCTCGTTTGCGCAAAGTCATATCGACCAATCGATGTTGTCACCTCTCAATCACAAATTGATAAATTTGATTCTGTGTGTGTTGGTCTTGAGACTGCTGTGTTACTTTGTGTATATTGAGATTCTTGAATCTAGTCCTAGAGATGGCTATATTCAGCACTGTGATAAACGATACCAGTCCAAATAGCTTGTTTTGTCGTTAACACTAAACTTCTGAACTTTGTGTATACCGAGATGCTGGAATCTGGTACCAGCGATGACCATTTTCTGCACTGCGACAAACGATATCCGTCTGAAGGCTTTATAATTGGTTTTGTCGTTGTTAGCAACCAAAACTGTTTTCTCTGCCCAAGTTGGCAGAATCGCTAACAACCATTTTTACATCGGCTTTCCATTAATTCTCACAGAGACTTTCAAGTCTGCCATACCAGAGAACCCATCTTTTGTAACGTCATCTTTATCCTCTTGCAGAACGTGGGAAAATTAAGCGCTAATTCGGATGGCAACACGTGGTTCATCAACAGAAATAAACTTAGAGACAAGGCATATTTGCATCCTGCAAGGAAACATGCCATTATAGTAGTCTCACTGAAATTTACCTTAAAACCTGAGGCGGTGACCATCATACCCATAAAATAACTAAAAAAATTTTCCAGCTGGGAGGCCGGATCTATTTTTTAAGAGACCTTCAATATCATATACAAACTCCGAAATACGCTCTCAACCGTTTACTTGGAATTCTTCATCAAAGTCTGTTCATATCTGAAGCATACTCATTGTATTCACGTATTAGTGATTTACGAGGCAGCTCACAAGGACACCGCACCACCTCAATATATGAGTAGTATGCTTCGTTATGAAGCATAGTGCATCAGATTGAATAATTGAAATACATAATCTTTTTACCACACAGACTTTAACTAAAAAGAATTAACTAACCTTTCAAAATTACGGTTAACATCGTCGAGATTCTAAAACACTTTTGCTCCTAGAACACTGAAATTTAATGCATTATATGTGTGGAAACCCCTCAACCCAATAGCAGTGCACCTCTTTTTGGAACAAACAATTTTTAATTATTTCTTTTTTTGTACACATATATTTGTTCATATATACATTTACATATATATTTCTTATTCTTTTATTTATAACAATATTATAATATTTTTATTTTTTTTAATAATATTAATAAATAGTTGTTGTAATCATTATTGATTAATGTTCTTTTGTTTATTGTTCCTAAGTATTGGCTGTGCAAATTTAATACATATACACAGATATATCTTTGAATGCCATTATTTATTTGTATTTGGCTGCAATTACAGCCGCTGCTGAGTTTGTACAAGTAACTTCGCGAACATATGTATATAAGCATCTGTGTGAGTAGAATGATTTGCTAAATGTAGACTAAGATATGGGCATTAGAATGGCTTCTGTATAGCCTGTCGGGCGTGTTAGATTTGAGTTGTGAGACATATAAATAAAGTTTGCATCAAAGAGATGTGCGAACAGAACCCTTAAAGTATGCAATAGCTGTTCAACAGATAGAGACATCTATACGTTACACATATTTAACATTAAGACACATATTGGGAGTGGGGGAACAGAGGCTGCTTAAATACACGCTGAATTGTCAATTACTTTTATTTGATCTGCTTTGCTTTACTATTTTTTTTTTTTTGCAATTCTGTATGGATCTCTTTAGATATTCCTTTTCTATTGGGTATTTATACACTGTTCTGCGGGCGTAGGAATGACAATACCAGTTGGAGAAAGTTATTGCACTTAGTTTAAATAATAACAACTTCCTAAACTGAATTTTACGGACACGTAAAGTCAGACATAGATGTTTTCTACCCATACATTATTCTGTGTACTTCAATAATTTAACATCTTTAATAATTATCCCTATTTTACTATACTTTCATAACTCCAAGTTTTGGTATCCTTTCAATCAAGATAAAAGCTTGCATCTTGATAATCTGTCGATTCTGCTACTGACAACTGTCTACTGACAACTGTCTACAAACAATAACAACAATGTACCTATTGTGGATGTTAAGTTTTTAAGGTACCAGCAATTCATTCACGTGGAATGAAGCTGTAGTGATTTCTGCAACGTGATAAGTGATTGTGTTTTTGAAAAAGACAAGATAATAGCAAAAATATTGGTATATTCAGCAGTTTTAAAGCTAGGTGTACTCTTGCGAGTACTGTGTAAAAATCACGGAAAAATTGAGGTTGTAATATTTGATGTCTGGGAATAAAAGTTAAAAGTCATTAAAACAAATACAAAATAAAAAAGATTTTAAAAAAAAAAATATTTAAAAAAACATTTAAAAAATAAAAACAAATATAATCTACTATATACCCATTAGTCATTAAATTTATAAAAGCATCAAAATATTAAGATAATGCCAAATTTTAGTAACTTCCGATAAACCTAGTGGTATTTATTCATTGGGGATAAAACACCTATGAGACGTACCTAAAATGATAGCATGATTTCGCTCTTATCGTAGAATTTAATACAATAACGTAAAAAATTCTAAATAAAAAATTTCAGTAGAATGCGATGAAATATCTGGTAGTTAAGCTAATTTCCATGAAGTCGGAAGTAAATATTTTACAGAAGGTATCCGAAGTTATAGACCGAATTTACTAAAATTGTACAATATTACAACAAAAACCGAAACGCGTATTTCCATGAAAAGTTCTATGGGTGGCACGAGAAGTCATAGACTCATTTTTCTGTAACTGTACAATATATGCCAACAAATTAAAAAATCATCCATACTTAATTTCTGTACAATTTAATGGACCACCTGGATTATATGCTTATTTCTGTGAATTCGAAGTAAACGGCCTATGGGAGGTACCTGAGGCTATGAACCGATTTTGCCCATTTACAAACTTCACCTTAGTGTTCCCAAAATATGTTTAGAAACCAAATTTCATCAAGCTATCGCAAAACAAACTCATTTTATCGAGGTGACAGACAGATGGACGGATGGACAGACGGACATCGCTCATTCAATTTTTTTTTTTTTATTGTATGCATATTTCCCTAAAAAATATATACTCGGAAACGATTATTTCTATAGGTTCTATACTTTGCACAAACATACAATATCCCCAGTCATATATGACTGATGGACAAAAAACATAACAGAAAATTTAAAAAATTCATGAAATTAAACGAACAGAGTTCAAAAACAAAATTTCATTACAGAGATGACCACTTTAATGTGTAAATTGATTGACTGTCACGTATCACTTTACAGACTATCACTACTTTGAGTGTCGATTACTGTGTTTAAGTGTTCTGGTGATGTTTATTTTTGTAAAGGCATGGATCATATCTTTTCAAATTATTCGCTTTTGGTATTTGGTTTTTTGGAGAACATAAACTTAATATTTCTTTTATTTGTTTGCCATCTAGGTTTCCATTTGCCATCTGTTACACTTCTTGTTTCCTACGCATTAATACAGTTCACCACGTAATTCACCACGTGGTGTATGAGCTTAAATTTGAACAATTTTCCAATAATATACCAAAACAGGTGCAGCTTGTTAATAAACACGACCAAGTGTCTTGGCAACTTAGGCACGTCACAGCCGGCAGTCAAGCAGTCAACTAGCACTACAAAAGGGCTGTGCTATAGAAACGTTGTTATTTTTTTTTTTTTTGCATTCTAATTATATTTTTTTAATAAAAATATCAGCTTTAAAAGCCAGTGATCCGAATGTGTTCCAGCTTGCTAATTTTTTGTTTTTTAATTTGATTATTTTTAATTTTTTTGTCTATAATTGTTTCTTGGAAGCTAATGGTTGACAAATGACAAGCCTCAGTTTTTGGCTATACGACACAAACGCGTTGTTTGTTGTTCGCCAGCACATTTCGCCAGCACAATCAACCGAGATACAAAACTACAAGTCTATTTACAGCTATACACACACGCATGCAAGCACACATACACGCATACACTAACACTCCACTTGCATAAAGGCCCAGTTACTCGCACCG
The DNA here is from genome assembly GCA_001015075.1 of Cirrula hians. Taxonomy (NCBI): domain Eukaryota; kingdom Metazoa; phylum Arthropoda; class Insecta; order Diptera; family Ephydridae; genus Cirrula; species Cirrula hians. The sequence goes on from JXOS01096573.1 coordinate 9,703, forward strand.
GTTCTGTTTCTTTCGAATCAGGTCTATAGCAATAAAAATGTTGAATTCATCGATCAATGCCTTTTCCGTCACGTATGAAAAAATTTGAAATTATTGAGGGTAGCTTTTTAAAATTTTCGGAAGTGTAGATGTTTGAAGTTACTGAAACGACTTGCCTGACATATATGAGCATAAGCAAAACTATAGAACTGACTGTTCAGCATAAAGTAACTGAAAGGGAAGGAACGTCACAATTAATAAGGGTTTACTTCGTGCCGCTCCTTATTCTTCTGTATCACCTGTGCTTTTTTATGAAATGCGGAAGCGATTAATTTAATTTTTCATGCACTTTTCGTTCCATTGAAAATAACAAGGGAAGACAAGGGACAGACAGGAAAAGCAACGTTACGCGTTATTGAGCTATTCATTTCTTTTTATTGTTGCTGCTGCTATTGTTTACAAGGAGAAATCGTACCTGCGGCTGTCTCTAAACAATGAGTAGTGCCTAGCTTATTCTATGCGCTGGAATCATTTCCCAATGCGCCGACTGCTTAAGCTTATAATTAAATTTCAACTTAAAAAATTACAAAACCAAAAAATATATATTAAAATAAAACATATGTATATTCTTACAAAAATAATGATAATACTTAAATTAATAATTAAGACAATTTAAAAAAAAAATAAAATTAAAAATATAAGAACTGAGTCAACATTTTCATATGTGTGTAGATACAATTTGCAGTTATATATGTACGGTGTCACTACTACTTAGCGTTAAAACAAAACAAAAACAAAAAAAAAAAATTAAACTTACGGCCTAAGACTTAGACTTATTATGCCTATGTTACATGGTCGTTTAAATGTCAAAACTCACTGTGACGTGATTGCGAGGGCACGCTATAGCTATGATCACCTCGAGAGTGCTACTGTGGCGTTTTGAGCACTTCACAGCTAACAGTAAACTGTAACATTTTACTAACCGTGTAATGTATGCATTACTAAAGCAACAACATTTTGTTGACTGTACAAATAGCAAATGAGTTCTTTGAGAATTTACTTAAAAGCTTAACTAAAGCGCAGTGTACCTAAAGAACTAAGTGTCTAGCTAATTAGCGTGCTCTGCTGCGAATTGCCACAAAGTCGTGTGAATACAGTAAACATAAAAATACATATACATACAACTAAATACATAAATGTAGCGTTACTAACTAAGCTTAGCTTAACGTAGCTATATTACAAAATAGTGTATTGAGTGTATTTGTTTGTGTTATTGTTTGTCCTGTCTGAGCGCAACGCTATTCACCGAACGAAACGAAAAATATAATTTCAATAAATACATAGGTGTGTTAACATAAATTACAAGAAAAAAACTATAATAAATTATGAAAAAAAAGGCTTAGTACGGCGGCATCAGTATATACAGCGCCCGTCGCAGCTATTCGTCCTCAATTATGTGGACATCCAGAGGATGTCGTGCATAGGCGTGACTGGCGCTATGCTAGAACCATGTCTGTCTGTTGATGTCATAGTGCTTTGGCATGCCGAGAGTGGTGGGCCGATATGCGCTGGGTGGTGGCGGCGGCGGTTGCCCGTAACCGGCAGCTGCTGCTGCCGCGCTTGCCGCCGCCGAGCCACTCAGCAGGCTCTGATTGAGTATCATGCGTGTGTGAAAGTCGTCGCGGCGGAAGTACTGCTGGTACAACTGCGAGTTGGCGTCCAGCTGTGCGGTGGCTGCAGCGGCAGCCGCTGCGGTATTCATGAACGAGTAGGGCGGAGCGCGCGTTGATTGATGTGCAGCAGCTGCCAGAAATGGATATGAGCTGGCGGCCGCCGCAGCAGCAGCTGTGTTCAGCGTGGCATTCGCTGATTTCTCCACGCTGGCTGCATCGCTGTTCGAGTTGCGATGTGCTGGTGTGGGCGCCATATAGTAAGGATTTGGCGCTTCGCGGAATTGATCCAAGTAGCTGGTCGCCTGATCGCTGTAAAGCCCAATTCCGGCGGGTGTGGAGCCAAAATTGAATGCACTGCCTGGCATCATGCCGGCAGCGGTCTTTAAAGATATTGCAGCGGCATCGGCGGCGGTGGCCGCAGCCGTTTGACCGGCAGCATTTGATGTTGGCGGTTGTAATGTCGCGCTGCCAGCAGCGCCCAATCCGGGTGTTACAGCCGAGGAGCCCGACAGCGGCGAACCGCCAACCGTACCCGTCTTCAAGCCCGCATAAAGCTGGAAGCCTTGCTGCAGTGCTTGCGCGTGTGCCTGCAAGTGGTGCGATGCGCTTACGCTGGCGGCCGTTTGGTGTACAACGCTTTGCACGTGCGATACGGCGGCAGCTGTCGACATTTGTGGCATGTGCGCCGTGTTGGTGTTGTAATGCAAGCTGTGTTGTTGTGCCTGTTGCTGTTGCATCGCTTGCTGTTGTTGTTGTTGCTGTTGGTGTTGCTGATGCTGTTGTTGTTGCTGCTGATTTTGCTGCTGCTGTTGTTGGTTTTGTTGCTGATGCTGTTGTTGTTGCTGTTGGTGCTGTCGCTGCGTCTCAATCTTGACCGTCTCTACGGCAACTGTGCTGGCCTTCTTCTTACGCCCACGTTTTACGGCCACCTGCTTGGCCTCAACCGTCTGTTGTTGCTGCAATTGCTGCAACTGCTGATGTACCTGCTGTTGCTGTGACATGTGCTGGTGCTGCTGCTGTGGCTGTTGCTGCGACTGATGTTGTTGATGCTGTTGTTGTTGGACATTGCTGCTGGAATGCTCAGAGCTCACATTACTGAGGCTATTACCAACCGCGCTACCTAAGGTAGTTTGAGTATTTAAATTA
>JXOS01096573.1:15000-17532 GCA_001015075.1 Cirrula hians
TGGACTGTATATATGGCTCATCGGTGCTGCGACTCGACTTAATCAAACTATTAAGTTCTGGGGAATGCTGTTGCTGTTTTTGTTGCTGTTGTTGCTGCTGCTGTGGATGACTGAAGCCAGCATTGGTCTCAACATTGGGCGACCGACTATTATTCTGATACGGCAACGGGCTGAGGCTGCTCTGACTATTATACGGTGATTGCGCATTCTGGTTTTGCTGCTGCTGCGCTTGATGGTACGGCGAATGTGCCTGCTGTTGATATGGTGAGTGCTGTTGATCAACTGGTGAATTCGCTATTGGAGTAGGCGGCTGTGTTGCCGCCGATGACGCCGGCGAATCCACGCTACTCTGCATGGGACTGTGCTGCTGCATGTGCAAGGGTGAGTGCACCACAGATGTGGAGGCCCCGACGGGGGACATGTGTGCCGGACTATGCTGCGATTGCGGCTGGTGAAACGGAGAGTTCTGTTGTTGATGGTAGGGCGAATTGGGGTGATATGGCGATTGGTGTGACTGTTGGGTATAGGGCGAACTCTGCGGTTGCTGATATGGTGAATGCGGATTAGGTGTGCTGGGACTCATCGACGAGTTATAGTCGGATTCTTGTGAACGTGGCTGCTTGTATTGTTCATAAAGCGCAGATGCCGGCAGCGGCGATGTCGACGAGTAAATTGGCGTTTTTGATGCCTCCGAGCCCGATGGATTGTAACTGTTTGCTCCGCCATATGGTGAGGTCGCGCTCAGCTCAGGTGTGGACACATTCGGTGAGGATGCCGACGAGTAAATGTGATGCGAATACTGTGGATACGGGGATGGCATTTCGCGTGGGCTGCAACTCTTGTCAGGACTGCTCTTTGTTGTGGTATCCTGGTAGAACCCAACTTTAATGGCACCATTCAGTGGATACGGCGAGGCCGGTTTTGTTACTTCATCAGGTTTGGGTGATACCATTATAGGCGAGGCTCCAATAGGCGATGCGCCAATGGGCGATGTATAACTACCTGCAGCATACGAGCCGTAACGCTCATCGATAGCAATGCGCGGCGAGTCTGGATCTTGACTGAATGAAGATCTTTCGGAAATTGTGCTGCCAGTACTGGCTTTTCGCTGTCGTGGCGCTGATGGTAATGAAAAGTTGTCACCAGCCAAACAACCCGACGTCGGCGATTTTGAACCACTTGAGTTTGCAACCAAGCCTAATGCATTTACTTCGCCGGTTCGACACTCACCGGACATCTCATTCATATCTAGTTGCTGTTTGTCTTCATCGTCGCTCTTTTTTGATTTCTTGGGCCCGCCAAAAGCTTTGATCCAAACACTCAAATTTGGTTTTTCTTTGGGGAACTTTGAATCAGTTGAATCAGTCTTGTCCTTGCCATCCAGTGAAGCGTCCCCATTCTTTACTTCTTCGCTGACAGGCGCTTCTTTTTCTTTGTTGTTTTCGAGATTCTCGTAGTCTGGCAGCGTGCCCGACACCAGCGTCGGCGATCTGCTGAAGAGCTCTGTTTTCTCAGGCTTTGACGCTGTACTTTCCTCGGTTGTCTTGTCACCTGGTACTTTAGTATCCGTTTTACTCGCCAACTCATCGATGAAATTATGCGACTGCCCAAGTCCGAAGTCATTGGTTTTAATAACAGTGCCCAGACTAAGTTTTGGCATATTTTCACCGGTCTCAACGATCAAGGAGTTCTTCACTTCTTTAACCTTGCCGGGTGCTACGCCTAGCGAAAACACTTCGTCGGGCTTATTGCTGTTCTGTATGAGGTTACCTTTGGCCTTCCCAGGCTGCAATCTGTCGATGGTGCGCAGTAAGTCTTTGCGGCGGTTGCCAGCAGCGGCCGCTTGCAGTTTATCTTTTAGCGACTTCTGGCGCTTTGCTTCTTTGGCTAGTTGGTTCTTGATGTGTGGTGGCGGTGGAGGATGCAACAGCAATTGTGTGGTGCTCGGCTCTTTTGGCTTTGGTGGTGGTATCGGTGTAAGCGTTGTGGCAATACTCATTGGCGGCGGTATGAGCAAGATTGATGAGCTTGCCATTGAGACAGATGCAACAGATGATATAGACGGCGTGCCAAGTGATGAATTGCTTGATGGACCTGCCGCTGTGGCCGAGCCTACGGAGTGCGGAGGTGTATCGCAACTAGAACGCACTTCCCTGCCACTAGCTGTGCCACTAACACTGCTACTACTTGCGAGATCCACACTTAGATCTTTTTTCGCGGCCACAACGGCGGTTTCAGCATCTGGACTTACAAGCACGTCAAGCGCATCAGTCAGCTTTGTTGGTGTCAGGTCTGGCTTTGGCGGCACCGGTCGACGGAAGTATGGCTGTTCGAGTTTTGCGGCAATCGTCGAATCGAAGTCATCCAATAAACCGTAACGCGATGGCGAGTTGCTGGCCGAACTGAACTCGGAAAAGCGTGGCGTGTGTTCCAACCACCGATTGATGTCTTTCAGTGTTTGTTCGGTTTCCACATCTAAAGCCTCCAAATTTGCCGAAGACTTCTGAGCAGCTACTGCAGCAGCAGCAGCAG
>JXOS01096649.1:0-11258 GCA_001015075.1 Cirrula hians
ATATATATATATATATATATATATAGGAAAAACCACATGATCCGCATCACCAACAGGAAAAAAACATTACACCCGGTGATGAAAAAATTATCAACATTTAATCACAAAAGGCAGTTAAATGTTGATGAAAAATGAATAACCAAAACAAATAATTATGACTCATAAATGAATAATTTTAAAAGCTTCTATCCAAACAGATACCGTTGCTTGCACTTGTTTTGCACTAATGCTATTATCATTGAAATTCCCTCATGGGACTGAATCCAATTTCATATAAAAACTTTTTAAAAAAAAACTAGATAAATGGAAAATTTATGTTATAGAATTATCAAAGTTTTGCAGCAATATCAAATTACAATAAAATAACGGGTATAATGTCCGTGAGGAGTATCTGATTTCATTCAAATTGAAGAATTTTATTAACGGAAAGTAAAATCGTCAAAATTCCAAAAATCATGGTGTGAAATATGCTAAGTTCCATGAAAAGAGAATTAATGATCCTATGGGAGGTACACGAAGTTATAACCTAGTTTAACTAAAATTTATAAATATTTTTGCCTATCATTGACAAACCATTGCTATACCAAGTTTCACTAGCAAGCAATGGAACAACTGTATTTTTTAGTGATTTCCGTGAAATCGGTAGTAAGCGTTCTATAGAAGTCACGCGAAATTACGACATGGCTTTTTTATTGAGTGTGGTGCATTTGGCTTTATTTTTTGATTCTATGAATATGTCTCCAAAAAACATATAGTTGGAAGTGATTATTTCTATATAATACATATTTTGCCCAAACCCATGATACCCTCAGTCTATGACTGATTGATATAAAAATGTAGATCAAATACTTTCTGTGACAAAATAATCGTAATGAATTCGAATTTAATGATATTCGAGTATTATAATGCAATTCATCTCAATAAGCGCTACTGTGTTATTATAACGGTTTTCCTACAACAGATTGTTAATTAATACTTTGAATATCAGTTTGGGCATGCATGTAAGAGTTGATATTTATTAATTTTAATGAAATAATCTGATTAATAAAATTTTAACTTTAAGGTCTTCACAGAACATCGTCTGGGGAATGCAACAAAGGAGAAAATTTTGAGATGCATAAGAACGATGATGACATTCCAACATGGAATACATTTCTTGATTATTTATATTTTATTAATTGTACATTAATATAAAATGATATAAAAAAAATAAAAAATTAAATAAACAAATAAAATATAACACATGCTTCCTGAATATAAATCCAATTAATTAATGAACATAGTTTACGTTCATAAAGAAACTGTGCCGCAGTATAATGGTTTAATTTTCTTAATGCTATGTGCTATTCGCATTTTATTTTTCTGTTGCAAACCAATTTTATACATACACCTCGCAGTATTAATCTCGATGCTGTGATTTGAGTCCTGAATTTTATATATGGAATAGTATATAAAGCATTTTTTTTTTCATTTCGTTAAAAAAAAAAAATAATAAATTATTATTTTTTACTCTCAAACTTATACATAAACAAGGTCCGCTGGATTCTATCGTCTTTTCTTCTTCTCCTGCTTGCGGATTTTATGCAATCGTCTCCCATTGTTATTATCCATGTTGTGTTTCGTTTCCTGAAAATGATCGATGTAATAGTACTTAGTACATATTAGATGTTTTACCTCAGCACTTTCAGTATCCTCATTTACTAGTTCACTTCCAGGTGGTAAAACAATCGATGATACAATACATACTAATTGAAAAATGGCTCCAATCAATAAGCCATAATATAGAAAATTACTCAAAAAATCATTACCGATACTATAATCAAAGCTAATAACGGGCATTTCTCAAATTATAATATAAATTGCTATTATTGTTTTAGTATAAGTATTAGGAAATGTTTCAGACGACGGCTATTGATTAACTTTAAATTTTGCAAATGTTTATTAACTTCTCACACACTATTATTATACATTATATGATTTTTTTGTTTTTTATTCTATAGTAAGGTAATTTATATAAAAAGTAAAACTACTCCGAGCATTATATTTTATTTCGTATACCATGTTTATATATATCATTTATTGCTGGAAGGACTAGTTATGGAAAATGAACCACAAAACAGCTGTATTATGTTGGAAAGCCATAATCAAAACGTATTAAATCAGTCAACTTGTGATTGTGGCAGTATGGAGTATTTTTTGTGATTGCGGTAGTTTGCAGTAAAACTTAATAAGTATTTCAACTACAGCATAAAATATTTTGGTGTTTTTTTCTGATTTCAACTTGTTGTGATAATGGTAGTTTCAAGTATTTTTTGTGTGATAGGGTCGTTTGAAGTATTCTTTGAATTGTGAAAATGGAATAGAAATGGAATGATAGTTGCATTTTTTATACATGAGTTTGACGTTTAAAAATGTAGAATACATCTATGAACATAAAATTGTGGGGTTGTCGTCTCAACATATTTTTCCTATATTTGTAACTATTTCAATAAATATATCAATTTAAATAGAATATATTATTATTAAATTCAGATCCATAAAAGTCCTTGTAATGAAATTTTTTTATTGTTGCGTGATTTTATCGCAAATTTCAAAAATTTGCTCAAAGCGCTGAATAAGGAAAAGTCAATGACAGATGTTCAAATTCTCTCTCAGCCGTTCATTGATGTTGGTTACAAAAATATTGTTTCGGATATTATTCCATATCTAATGTATTCATTATTATGAATAGTTGTATGCAGAGCCCATATGTGGTATAAGTATAATAATTAATTCAAATTGTGATTACGATAGTTTCGAGTATCTTTTTGTGTGATTCTGGATTGGAGTATTCCATAAATAATGAGAAGTTGTATAATTACCCACAATGGTCACCTTAATTTTTTATGGTATTTTAAAATTGGTCGAATATTTTTTCTTATACAATACAAAACATCTAAGGTGGACAGTTCTCTTAGTCACAAGCTCACAGCTCACACAGCATGTATGCATGTAAATTTGAGTTATTCCGTATATTTTGGTTCTGATTTTTAATTATAACTTTTATTGATAACTTCACGCCAGCTTTCTATAGTTTAGTCATTACTGTACAGTTCCATTTTCTAGGACTTCAAATACCCATCATGTGCAGTTTTGAATCTTTCTGAACATGTATATTATGTGAAATGAATTATTGAATTCTCTGCTACATACAATACCTTCAGCAAACGCTTTTGTCTATAAATATGTATGTTAAAAAAGCTGAGCAAATATGAGGACATTCGCACCGATCTGAATTTTATTTGATAGCTGCACGCCAACCTCATATGAATCAATACAATTTTAGTTCTAATTTTTACACCCTATGATTGTCAGCTGGTATTTTGACGTTATTCTTCACATAATTTTACGAACTGTTAAGGAAAAAGTATATGTGTTTTTGAAAGTTCTATTTATTTATTAATATTGTTTGATAAAAGGAATAGACATTGACAATTTTAGAGATAAAAATTAAAAATAAGTCAGAATGTCGGCAATACGAATAGCATGCAGTATAACACGTCCATTTCAGTTCCGACAGAATAATATGATACATAGAACCCGCTATCATAATGAATTTTATTCGAAACGCCAATACAGTAATAAAAATTCATTACATACTAGAAATGGTGCTAGTACCTTCAAATTGGCATTGATTGGAACGACTCTGGGTGCCACCACTGGTACAGCATACACACTTTACGCGAATTGGCGCGATAAACGCTCTCATATTGAACATGAACGCATTCCACCGAAAGTGGTGAATGAGTTACCAAAAAATTTGAGGATTACTAAAAGTTATTATAACAAAGAAGATAAAACGGGATTAGACATTATTCTTTTCCAATTTCAAACATGCCCATTTTGCTGTAAAGTACGTGCATATCTAGACTACATGGGTATTCCATATTCAGTAGTGGAAGTTGATGCTGTTCTACGTCAAGATTTGAAATGGTCCGAAAACAAAAAAGTACCAATGATATTAATAAGGCAACATGATGGACGATATATACAAATGGCTGATTCGAGTGCTATTATATCTTTATTAGCTTCATATATAAACGCAGGAGGAAAGGACATATGGGAATTAGCGCAATTTTATCCACAGATATCCTTTTTTGATGATAAAGGCAAAAAAAAGTATGATATAATGAATAAATACTTCCTTATGTATGAAGATAACACTCCGAAAGGATTAACTAAAGACCAAGAAGAGTACGTTCTAGTGAAATTTATCCACAGTAGATCACTTCATTTGTTACTTTTTCAGATCGGAGCGTAAGTGGCGTACATGGGCTGATAACCATTTAGTGCATTTGATTTCTCCAAACTGTTATCAAACGTTAACAGAAGCCTTTGAAACATTTGAATGGTTTGCAACAGCTGGTGAATGGGATGTCTACTTTCCTAGATGGGAGCGTAATTTAATGGTATATGTTGGCGCAACTGCGATGTGGTTTATTGCTAAAATGCTGAAACATCGGCATGGCTTGACCGACGATGTGCGTTCGCATATATATGATGCACTTGATCGATGGACAAGGGAATTAGACAAACGCAAGACAAAATTTATGGGTGGTAAACAACCGAATTTAGCTGATTTGTCCGTGTTTGGTGTACTTAGCAGCATGGAAGGTTGTAAAGCTTTTCAGGACTGTCTTCAAAATACAAATATAGGTTAGTTTTTATACTTTAATAAATCTTGCTAATTTAACTAATTATATTTTCTTAAGTATGATATACTTAAAAAATGTAATTTTTAAACCAAAAAAACATGAACATTTTTTCAAATAATTGCTTTCCCGATTTATGTAGGTGAATGGTTTTATGATGTCAAAGGCATGGTAATGAAAAATCGTGGCGAACTTATTCGCAAGCAGATTGGAGATCCAATCCTTATAAACAATGTGTCAGCGGCTGCATAAATATTTATTTTTCGTATATAAACTTACTTTAACAAGTTTAACGCTATATTTTTAACTATTTCTTTGAAATTTGAAGTTGTTATTGTATTCAGAAAATACTACATAAAATCAAAAGATAGATATCCCTGTTTATATTGGTGATAAAAAAAAAAAAAAATAAATCATGTTTTCTTAAACATTTGCAAATTCAGTCAATGGATTTTTACAAAGAGTGGAACTAATAAGTGTTTTAATTACTTGGATATCACACTAATACAAACTAAAGTCAAAGCATTTCTTGATGCATTGAAAGAGTCTCGAAAATTTCGCTTTGTAAAAGCAGTTTACTGAAACCCATTCCTGCTTGAAGCTTATAGTAATCAACTAATCTGTCCGGGCTAACATGTTATTAGGTTGTTATATGTCATTAAGTTTACTGAAACCCATTCCTGCTTGAAGCTTATAATATATGTGTTATCTGTTATCATTTTGTTTTTTTTTTATGATTTGAAGATGTTTTTACTTTACAGCAGCTGCTTTTAATATGCTTAACTACTTCATCTCTTATGTGCCTTTATGAAGACTATTGGATTTATAACGGTTGTATTAAAATCTTTAATAGCTGTTCTCATCACTAAATAGAAATTAATCGATGTATTTCAAATAAGAAAGATAAATATTAAAAACAGATTTTGAATATTCAAAAGTAATTTAAAACAATCTCAAAAGTTCTCTCTACTTGAAATGCATTTTTTGTCATATTATTGTCGAAACACATATACATATATGTATGCGTACATAATATTTATATTTTAAATTTAACAAACAAATACAGGTATCTTTAAACATAATTTATTTTATATCTTTATTAAATAGCTTTAAAAATGTTTATATTTATTAAAATGGTAACAAAAAACAAATATATTATTACGCTCGTCCAGCTGTACTTGCTTTCAGTCATTTTGTAAAGTTGTCGTCACCGTTATTGTTTACTTAACAAAAAATAAAATGAAGGAAATTCACCACAATACACATTTAAAGCGAAAAATCATAATTAGTACGTAGTACGAGCCAGCGTGGTTTTTAAAATAATTTCTTTTTCATTTCTCATAACTTTTTTACTTATAGTTTAATTTTTTACAATTTCCAAAGAATAAAACAATAATAAAGAATTTTAATTAAAAAAAAAAAAAACTAATTTTACAATCTTTTTAATGCTCATTTTGGCAAAAGGTATAATTATGGGATCTATCGGGTCATTGCATAATTGTATTTAGGAATTAATTGAAGCCTTACAATGATATACACAGTTATTTCCTTTAATTTTAAATTGTTTACATATTGAATGATTTACACTATAACGTTACATAAATAATAAATTACTGTGAATATAAAAGAATCCGTTTTAGATTTGTGAATTCCGCTAATTTCGTTTTACTATGAAGTAATGGCGGCTGCGGTTGTTGCTGTTGTCGTTGTAATTGCAGCCGCTTCTGGTGTAATAATTTAAGATGTTCTATATATTGTAATTTAAGCTGCTGCAATGATATATGTGTTTGCTTGAGTGCATTGTGACACTAAGCCTCAGGCAACGGCTTTAACTCTTTTATTTGTTTGATCAAATATGCCTTCTCATCATTGAATTGTTCATCTTCAGAACGATCTGTGTGAAAATTGGTCAAAAAATCTACCAATTTCGTTTGATTGCGCAATAAAATGTCCAAAATAGATTTAGGTTTATTGGGATTTGCAACGAACACCTTAAAAACATGGAACGCCTCAAATTGAATATTGCGTGATTTTTCTTTCAGCATATTCATCATCAATTTCAAGTTTTCCGGCTCTGATATGTATCTTGTCATCACTGTAAAGTTATGTCTATCAAGCAAAAGTTCCCCAAGCAATTTTAAACTTTGACGTCTAGTCACATAATTTTCAGAATTAAGCAAACGTTGATAGTGTTGCGTGAAGAATTTATCGTAGTTGGCTTCCAAAAATTCAGCACATAATAACTTGTGACGTGTCAAGAGCTCCTTAAATGTAGAAAACGCATCAGATGCGATATCAAATGTAGACACTTCCACATAGCGGAAAAATTTGAAAAATTCATCTGAATACAACATAATCTTCGCAAGTGCCTCATATCGTGCACATTCACGCAACATTGTGCCAGAATTAAGTGCTATCTCCGGATGTGCATCTTCATAGCCGGCCATTAAAGTAAATAGTATCTCCGGCTTTGTACAGATATACTCTACAGTTGGTGACCGTGTGCCAATTTGTCTCCGTAAAACATTATTAAATATTAAAGCAACGTGCTTCTTTCCTTCAAAATCAATGCGATGAAGATTTTGTATAAGTAATAACAACAAATTACTGTTGTAAAGTTCCTGCGATAGCTGTGCAACGACATATTCTGCTGGTGGCTCAGAATCATTGCTCCCATATAGCATATTTTTTATTAGGACCAAATTCTTGCTTACATCTTCTTGTGCTTTTTCTACTTTACGGTCTGCCCCTGTCTCTAAAGCATTTATTGCCTCTTTAAGAGATTTCACCAATTCAGCGGGAGTCTTTTGTGATTTTCCAAAGAGCGGCATTTTAATTCTTACTGCTGAGTTAATGTCTTTTAAGTGTTGATGCTGATGATTTTCAACTGGTCTAAATTACAATTAAAATTTAGGAAAACTTAACTGCTCCTGGTATTAATGACGTTATCGTTCTTAGTGCCGCTGTTTTTGTCTTTACCGTTGCGTTTAATTTTTTTTTTCTATATTTTCTATAGTCTTTTGTAGTGATGATTGATCGTCAATCAAAACGAAGAAAAAAATTTAGAAATTGAAAGTTGTTCAATTTGAAGATATCCTAATGCCGGGATGCAAAATTCGAAGTTTTTAGCAATCACATTTAATTATTATATGGCTGGACGTAAAATTTCTAATTTAAACGCGGAGAACTTCGCGTATTTATATTTTAACTTTTTTTGTGATTCTATTTTTTATCTTGTGTTGCTTATATGGGTGTAGTTGGAGTGACCAACCGAGATATTAGCATACAGCGTTGTATTTAGTGAGTCATATGTTTACTATATATTTCAAGTTCAATTTATTTGTATAATTATACAATTCAATACACATTACAAAATTTTTATAAGAATTTATATACCAAAACGAAATTTATTTTTGAAAACAAAACCAAGACTTACTTTATAATTTGTGCTCTAATTAAATTAAATATATTGGAACTATTTGGAAATTTTTAACTTAAGAATGCAACGCTGTTGCAACGTTGACTAAATAATGAAATAAGAATATATATAGAGGCAAAGTGTAATTCTATTATAAACACATCTTTGAGTTTATTAAATTGTATTGATCCAAGAATTTAAAGAATTTTCTGGGACGGTTATTACTTATATAACAGCTAATTTTTAAGTGAAACTCCTAATACAATTCTCGCGCATAGAATCTGTGTGCGCTCGCAGGTGACTTGTCAATTCAGGTAGAAGAGATGCAGTTTATGTATGATTTATCCCTGCTCAAATACTCAAATAAAATATAAATTTATATATGATAACTCGACTATTCCCAAAATCATTTAACATTCCCTCAAAGAGCATTTGATAGTCATGAATAAGCTTTCACATGCATTCAAAACAGTTTAATTGAATGATATAAAATACATCAGATACTACAATTTCAGTATAACTATTTGCATAGGTTGTTATAACAATCCACAATTAAGCTATCATTTTTGAAGGATTAGTGGTATTAATTTAATATTATTAACGTTACTTTCATTAACATATAAATTTATACGACACATTAGTAAAGACTCAGATTCATTACTCTTCAATTAAAATCTGCGTTTATAGTACACAAACAAATTTGTGTAAGAGTAACAAAGACAAACTATTGTCAACTTTCAGTTTTTTCAAAAATCCTATAAGAACTGTTAAAACCCAACTTATTTACTGTTTTGAAAAATATTCCTTGGGAATTCAATTATTATACATATATATATACTGGGTACGAAACACAAGATGACTCAAAATTGTGCTTCTTTTGGAAGATTTTATTTTCACTTTTGGCTGCCTCAACAATACACAAACAACAACAATAATAAAGCATGCATATTTTCTCGTATTTCTTCGTAGCAATATCTACAACACAGTTGGATCGTATGTACGACTGAGGTTCAGATCGCAAATCTGATAGTGTGTCCACACTAAAACGCAGGGGTGCTAGTTCCACCTACCTATGGTGCCGATGTCGGTTGGCACCTTCAGAATAGGTAATTCGTTTGTTTCCCTCTCAATTGCCAAGGCTATCAGACATATCATTTGTGTAAATCGACATCTGCGCTATAAAATATTATGTACTACCTCATTTCATTAGTTTTACGGGCAGTATATTTTGGGTAAGTGCTTTCGGAAATATGGCTATTACTGTTTTTCCTCAGTTCTAATGGACAGTCGACGTGGTGGGAGCTGTGAACTCATTTGAAATTCAGTATTGTCTGTTTCTCACTTCTGCATACTAACTACACTTTTTAATGATTGTTTAAAAAGGTGTTGACAAGGAAAACGGTACTATTATTATTTTATCTAACTAAATGCTTTGAATCCATTTTATAAATTAATTTCTTCGCTAAAGTTATCAGTTAGTTCAAGCTATAAATTTATAACTTATAGTTGAACAGCTAGGCAGTTCAACACAAAGCGCAGTAAGCCAAGGGAATATTCCCGAATACAAATTTTGTTAAGCGCATAGTCGTTGCTTGAATTGCGTTCCCTATGCGTTTCCTCTATTAATTACAAAACTAACAACTTTGTTGGTGTTGTACACTTCTTATTTATAAATAATTTGACTCTAATGAAAGTAACGAAAACAAGTAACATTATTGCAAAGAATGTTTAAGTGATGGCATTCCAATTTTACGCTTCTCGGAATAATGTTTTGAATAACATTGCAATACGTAGGCAATGCAACGTAATATTCGCCGACAAAGCGAATAAAGCCATAGACAATCTATTTTAATAACAATTTTATAAATAAACAATTTTATAAAAATAAAGGAACGCAAAGTTTCGAATGTCAAAAAAAAAAAAAAAAAATTGAAAGTTATGCCGTTGTATCGACACGAACACATTTCAACAAAAAGCGAGCAACGCAACGGTAGCAGCGCGAAAAGTTGAAAAATTTCTAACTTTAGCGCGTTCAACGGTAGTAGAGGTATGAACACAGACGATGTCAATGTTGTCACCCATTGACGATTAATTTAAAAAGTGTTTATAAAATACAAATATGATGTGTGAAATTGCGAATACATCACTTATCAAAAACCTATGCATTATACAACAATAGTATTTGGAAACACATTGGGTACCAGCGAGTTATACATATAAATTTGTGTTCTTTTAGCGGAACTCATTAAGCTTGTGAATTTGGTCAGTTCTCCGCGGATTATTTAGGTTTTCGCATGAGGACAAATAATGATGGACGACATGTGCACACACAAAATCAGTGAAGGCCATATTTCCACACCACATACTAAAGTTGTGCGCGGTTTGATATTAAATTAATAAGGATATTCCCTGATTTGTATAAAAGTCGTATAAAGCTTATAAAAGTCATATAAAGCTTACAAAAGTCGTAAAAAAGCAATGTTTTCATAGTTTCCCATCTTTACATATTTACAAAGGGAAAATATTTCAATGAGTCTTAATTTTGGTTATCTCCTAATAGACGAGCACTGGAGACAATGCATTATATATGTTTAATGCCCATGTTATTGAAATATAAAATTCATTTCATACAGATTATTAATTGTTTCTATTTTAGACAACATCCAATTTTTCTATGTAACCTTATAATTTAGTTTTTAATCAGGATAATAGACAATATTCGTTTTATATGAAAATAGGAGTTTTATTAATAATCATGTTTTATATAATTAATTAGAAGAATATCAGATTTGAAATCCGAATTTTGTCAAATTTTTTAATTCTAGATAGGGATAAACTAAAAGGAAAAATTCTTATCGACAATAAATGCAGAAAAACAATTCTTTATTTCGATTTGTTTGGTTCGGTTTGGACATTAATTGAAAATTTGATAAAACATTTAGTTGACGCATTGGAATCAACCAAAAATTATACATTCACATTTTCTATATTCCAATATATTTGCCACTTCAAAATTTTATTAAGTAACATTTTTATTATGAAACAGCAATAGTAAAATGACTTATGTGTTATAATGTTTTAAATTGTTGTGTACTAGTGTGTTCAAAAAGTAATCTGATTTTATAATTTAAACTTCTTTGCTAACGATT
>JXOS01097022.1:0-10062 GCA_001015075.1 Cirrula hians
GGCCAAACCGGTCCACAATTTACCAAGTATTTCATTGCATGCTGCAATGGTATGGAGGTAGGAAGTATGTTTTGGTCATTGCCATAATATTGAAAAATTTTCGTAAAAGCAGGGATTAATTTCGAATACCTTCTATTATCAGGATCATAAATTCCGATTTTGTTGAACAACGAGCATTAAAACGATGTGGTTCACCACATGCTCTTGAAATTTGGCACAGCAGCATTTAGGGTCCTTGCCATGACACTGTAAAATTTAAGCAAAACCGAATACGTCCCATAGAACGGTTACCTCTAAGCGTTTCGTTGAATGTTACTGACATTTGGAATTTATGTGTTTGTACGGTTCGCCATAACATTTTGTAATTTGTTATTTTAAAATGTTTAAATGACGACTATTGGAAACATTTTATAAAAGTAAAGGT
This sequence comes from Cirrula hians, assembly GCA_001015075.1. Lineage (NCBI taxonomy): Eukaryota > Metazoa > Arthropoda > Insecta > Diptera > Ephydridae > Cirrula > Cirrula hians. The sequence continues at coordinate 425 of JXOS01097022.1, forward strand.
GTTAGTCTCATAACTATTAAAAATCGGCCATCCTTATTTAGGCGATTGATTATTTAAGATAATCAGACGTCCAAAAGTTAGAATCCAAGTGTGTGAAAATAATTAATATAATCGTGTTTTGGTTGGTAATCATTTGGTTTGGTCAGCTGCCCAGCCAAACAATCATCACTATGCCTTTTATACAATAGTCAGGTGTTCTACCATCCTGTTAATATGATTATAACTACTTATTTTCGTTATGCCTCATATATTTGCAAAGGAGATTGCTATTTGAATAGAAAACCTCAAAATTGAATTGCTAATTCATTTTATGAACAATTTATTAAATATTCAATAAATTACAATGACATCACAAAAATATTGANCTTTTCCTTTATGAACAATTTATTAAATATTCAATAAATTACAATGACATCACAAAAATATTGACTGCAAAAATTATTTTGTATATATTCATTTAAAAAATAATATAGGTTTGCTCGGATAAAAATCAGAAATATCTCTAGTACACCAGCTGTCCTAAGAGGGAGTCATAAGCAAATAAGTTCATTGAATTTTTTAAATTGAGAGGACCGAAATGTGATCTGTGGGTATCAAAAATGGGATGATTGGATAAACATCAGAGGTACCTCCAATACACCTACGTGGTCCGAGAGAGGGTTTTAAGCAAATATAGCCAGAAACATTAATAAAATTCACAAAATTTGATTACTGAGTGATTATTAATAAGATCAATGAGTCTACACAAAATGATTATTATTGGATAAAAATCAGAGTACCGTGAATACAATTAGGTGGTCCTAAAGAAGGGTTTCAAGCAAAATTGTCATACCAAAATAATTTAATTCTATAAAATTTAATTTGACATATTATGATTAAAATTGTCCTCACATCGTCAATTTATTGGCAAGTGTATATTGCTTTTGACAATATTGTTGTAGCTTCCGGAACATCAGGAATCATAGAGTTTGATGTAGACTTATTTCTTAATCAGTCCTGGGTAGCTCCAGTTCACCAATATGGTTGATTTTAAGTTAAGTCAAATTAGCCAAAAAAAGTATGAAATTGGCTTCTTTATGCATTTGATATAATCCATTTATATGGTAATAATAGGCGTCTTTAGAAAAAGTTCAGTAGTGCCTCTAGTATATCTTTTTTGATGAAATATGATTTTTCATTGAAAATAAGAGACATATTTTTATAAATCACTTGCAAATTTGAGATTCAAGATAAACTTGATAAAACTTATTAAAGTACTTAGAATGGGAGATTGGATAAAATTCAGAGGTTCCCTTCATATGCCCATATAGCCGAAAAACTCATGTCATACCTATTTCCCCACAAGTATTATCTAAAGTCTTATCCTAAATGGTCTGCAATTGTAATCAGCTATTTATAATGAAGGGGGAGAATAGTCGGACCATCATCCGGAGTACCCTCAGTAGAAAAAAACGTAATAAAATGATGATTCTATACCAAATGCTTTGTAAAAACCAATTCAAAATGTTATAATACGCATGATTTGAGTTAAGTCAGGAGTACCAACAGCGGCGGTTTATGCGAAGTAAGCTATAAATAAAATCACAATTCTTGATATTTGTCCAACCGATATGATGTTAAGACCTAAACCAGTCTTTACAAATTCGTAATAAAAGAAAGGTTGATATAATGAATAGCTGAAAAAACGACTCGAGGACAGTCTATGAGGACCTGAAAAAGTTTTTTTGAAGATGTTTTTCAGACTGTTGGCGTAAGCCACCTGTTTCATTCTTACTTAATCTCTTCTTGATTTTTTAATGATATTAACACAAAAAAAAAAAAATAAGAAAAAGAAAAATAGTGGCATATGCGAAACATTGTCTGTAATACCATATATATATATATATATATTTAACACATATTATTTTGTAAGTATACGTATAAATAATATCATTTGTAATAACATTAGGAAAAGTTTTTCAAAATCCGTATTTTACGCGTAACATTTTATTAAAAAGGCGAGAAAAGGTATTTAACCAAGAAATATGTACTTAATACCTAAATCCTAAACCTTCAGGTACCAGTATTTGGTTGTGATAATTAATTGATCTTTGAAATATAACTTTCTAATAAATGATTTGTAAAAGGATTTGGTAAAGTCTATTTGATTTTATTAATTGACTATTTATTTTTTGTTAAGGAATCCGCCGTTTATTTTAATTTTTGAATATATTACTGTTGCCAGATGTTTGTGGCCTCCATTTAGATTAATCATGAAGTTAATTTTGATAGTTAATACTCTCGTGTTTTGCTTTGAATTAGAATAATATATTGTAACATTCTGATAGGGTAATGTCAAATCCATTGACGATAGATCTGATTAAAGATTGGTAAACATTTATTTTCGCACCGGATTTCATATTTTATACTTATAAAATTTGTTTGTACCGTGGATTATTTGTTATGAGTTTAATCCCATTTGGCTTGCTTTAGCTATACATTTCAGATATGTTTCATGTTTGAAAAAAAAAGATGTAATAACAAATACTAACGAAGTAATGGTGGAATTTTTCTATATTTGACTGTTTTTTTGGTTGTTCATATAATTATGGACTTCATTCCTGAACTTAATTTGCCATTACAACCTTTTGTAGGTCTTTGCCTCCATACTCCGTTATTTATTTTGTTGATTTTCGTCTTGGCATTGCATCTGGTCTTTTCTCATTATTTATCATTCATTAACAGACTACAAAATATAAAAAGAAGAGATATAAAAAAAGAATTATGGTTTAGTTACTTAATAGCCTAGGCTATTCTCTCTTTTCCCAAAGCTAATGAAAAGACCGAAAATATATGAAATTCATCGTTACATTAAAATACAACCACTATAATTTAGTAAAAATTAAAAATTTATCTTATAATGAAAATATTTTGTTTAAAAATGATTGATGCTTTCATTAAAGCATTAAGAGAGCAAAATATTTTAGCGCATATTCCTTTCGGGTTGTTTGATTTTTCTATTTAAAAAACAAATGTCATGCGTCGTAAGCGATGTCAAGGACCGCACCCAAAAAATTTTCCATTTTATAACGACTAGGACGACAACAACGACTGCTGGCTGTGTCTATGTATTAGTGCAATAAAAAATTGTGCTTTTATATGTGTGCTCGTATTGCGTTTGTGGTGGTGTGCCTACATGCGGCCGCAAAGCTTTTTATAGTTGCCTGCCAACTTTTATGTGTATGCATTAGCAGACAAGTGCAGTGATTGAAAATGTACGAATATAGTAAGTGTTATTTTTATATGAAAGCAAACAACTTACGGTAAACGTTACGCTTAAAAACGAAAATACCTCGTTCAATGCAAAGAAACATTAGCTATAAAGTATTTGTTTTTTGCAATTTTACATACATTTTTTGTATAATAAAATTAGTCTTTATGTGTCTGGCATCCTAAGAGATATGAAAATTATTGGGGCTTGTCGCTTATGACAGTTTTATTTTATTTACTTATTTATTTTTAATTTTTTTTATTTTTGCATAATATGATTACCTTCAGTGCATCCGTTGACATTGTGTCTGTACTTTAGAAAAGTTTCACTTTCTTGTGCATGTAATTAAGAAAACAGAATAGTTGATGTTAAGATGAGACAATTTTCCAAACACATTCTTTGACATTAAAAACATGCTTAAGTGCATTTGTTGTTGCCTTGAATCATAGACATAGCAGACTTGTGTGGCTCATTGCCTTTTCTGCAGAGAATGTCATATGGTTGGTACTGTTTAAGAATGCTTGGTGTGCGATGGTCTTTGAAACACATACTTAAAAAATAATTTTCAGGCATTTTAATTGAAAGCACAGATTAAAATGTATGTAAAGAATTTTTAACTTAAGCATTTTCATGGAAAGATGTAAAACAAAACTTACTTTAGGAATTAATTTTAATACTGTTTAAAATAATTTTAAAAATTAACCATTATTTGATTTTTAAAAATACGTTCAATTTTAATTTTCTTTACAAGTTGTTCATTATTTAGGTATATACCCAATAATTTAGTTGAATTCGTATGGAATGAATGCGAATAGAAAAAATTTACTTGTTATTATCAAATACTTGTTTTAAAATGTTACTAATTTTCGAACGTTACCCTTGCTCAACTTTTATTATTGTAAAAATAGAAAAGGTACGTGTTTATAATTAAGAAATAAAATATTATGAAACATACTCACATACAAATATTTGTTGTGATTCGCCATTCTTTTGGATTCTATATGTTAAATCCTTTACGACCATTTCTGGCTTGACCAATTTCTGTCAAAAATTTCTTGTCTAATGCTATGCAGATAATTCAATTTATCATCTTTATGAAAAAAGTTTATTAATGTAAAAAGCTCGATGACGGTTCGCACGACGGCTATCTCTTCAATCCAATCATATTGAGTGCAGAGTATTTTTCTAATATTATGCTGAAATCTAAATGGTTCACTAGTTCGATTGATAAGTTATATCTAAGAGACATCCGTTTTCGCTGATTTTAACAAAAGAAAAAATAAATAAATCCTTGCAAAAATACAAGTTAATATCTTGAAAGCAGACGAATTTGCATTGCAACGTTCACACAAACAGACACAGGGTTAGGTCAGATCTAAGACGACTCTCCTTCGACTAGTTCCAGATAAACAAATTAATATATCTTTTCGTGAAGCGTTGAAATATTGAGCAACAAAAGTTCTTACATTGATCATATAAGAATAGAAAACCAATATCCCTGATTATAGTATTTGCAACTTACAGTACATAAGTCTAAATGAACTTAACAAAAATTGATTGATTGCATAATTATATCAGCGAAGTCTCAGTTATAAGAATAACACAACGTGTTTTAAATTTACATTATTCCCACTCTTTGCCCCCCTAAACAGACCCAAGCAGAATAAGACCCTTATTTTGAATATATCAGGGCTACTATGAAAACACAAGACGTTAAAGCTTTTTAAACCTTGTGAACTAGCTCTTGATAAATATGATTCCATAAACTTATTGCAATATTTCATATAATAATTTTCAAGAGTCTCGTAAGATGTATATATCTTATCTTTCTGTATCTTTATTAATTTCAATTTGAAAAAAATATTTATTAAACAGTCTTTTATTCATATCTACGCAATCCATTGTTACCGAAAGAATGTGTAATTTATTATTAAAATACTTTAAATAGTTAAAACTTAGCTAAACAATTTTTTGCAAACATCCGTATGCAAAGATTTAACAGAATGTTTTTGAAAATGAAGTTAAGAATAATGTTTTGTTTTGTTTTTTACAGGCATTTCAGTGCTTGGCCTTAAGCNATCATGAGAAACAATTTCTCGTGTAGTTTTACAGGCATTTCAGTGCTTGGCCTTAAGCCTTCAGATCAATTTGATTTGATAAGTAGAAGAGTATTCGCTTAGGACTTCTTCATGCTCCATATTTGATTACCAACAAGGTTAGAGAGCTGAAGAATTACTATATTATCAACAGCTTAGTGCTCGCGAATGTCTCGAAAGGAATTTGATAAATTTTTGCGTCAGTGTTGAAAGCCATTTTTTTTTATTCACACCTTGTGATGTGAAGGAAAACCGTTCGTATATAGAACGCTGTTGTCAATATAATACTTGGCCTTATATAAGATGATTTTCTTCTTATAAAAAAATTTCACGATATAATTGATGCAATAGGTGACCACAATTCAGATTCCAATGTTTTACTTTTCTGAGGAAGTTCGACAAACAAAATTCCTTTGCATACAAATGTTAGGAATATTCCTGATTCCAGTCCAATGTATCATTATGGACCAATTAATAATCAGTAAAAACGAATAATTCTGGCTAAAACAATTTAGGCAAGCTTAAAAGACATTAACCATTGGTGATAAATGCAGCAGGAGTCGTGCATGTGATTGAACTGGCATTATTTTGGAATCAGTTATTTCATTATTCTAACTTGTTCCATATAATTTTAAACGATATCCTTTGAATCTTTGCACACATTTAAAAACCGTCCATGATCATCTTCTACTTTTGAATCGACTAAAACCTTTATTAAATAACGATTTTCCTATCTGAATTTAGTAAACATTTTTCACATTTAGTTGCGAATCCAGTGTTGCGAATTTTGGAAGAAAACTCCAACAAAATTGCAATCTTCGACTATAAGTAACATTGGACTTACAACCATCTGTTTGCAATGAATAAACAAAATACATTTTTTAAATACACTGAAAAGTTCAAATTCGCAATGACACATGGACAACTGTAATTATAAGTGCATTCGCACAATACTTTATTTTTGAAAATGTTAATTTCAAAGATCTTGAATTGGAGCAGAGTGGTTTGCTCAATATTATGAACACAACCATGAACGGAAATAGCAGAAGAAAACGAATAATTAGGACTGTCTAGGCTTTGATTCAATAAAGAATGCAAAAAAAAAAAACATAAAGATTTAACAATTATTAGAGGTGATAGAATCCTTGAAAATCATCCCTTTTTTTAAGTCAATTAAATCAGTAAAATACTGAGGATAATTCTTAAGATTCGTGCAAATTCTAAAAACCAGAAATTTGGACTTTTTGAAAAATAAGATGCCTTAAACAGCCTTTTTAAAGGATAAATGTTTTGATCTTGATGAGGTTACATATTTGTAAATATTTTGTATGAGAAAGAGATTTTCAAGGTAAGATGATTATTATTATCATCCACCAATGCTGAGGAAAAGCTTTGGACAATAGAAGTTTCAATTGCTTTACCCACAAATTTATTATTAAAATTATAAACATCATTAACTTCTGTATATAAGTGGCAAATATAAAAACATCCTAAAACCTCAGCTTGGCGGCTCCACGCTAATTCAATTGAAAAAACATGGTAGCTGTAGCTTTACCGATCCACACCCCGGCATTTACAAAATTTATCTGCATAGACATTACTATGTATTACTAATAATGTGGCAAATTAATTAATAATTTAATTGATTTTTAAATCAATGTAGATAATTTAATTTAATATAATAAGTTTTTCTTTTTAAATGGTGAAAACTTCAATTATATTAATGAGTGATATCCAAATATTACAAATTGAAAGGAAATTATATTTTACAAAAGTATGAATTCATTAAAAGAGCATTAACAACAAGATAGACGTTGTAGTCGGTCAAAGCCAATTACATAATACCCATCAGTCCGTCACTTTAAAGAATCAGAAAATTTTTCAAACCCTAGGAGAAAATTCTGATAAGATGAGCCATTAAAGTGATATCCGAGGAAAAATGCCAATGATTAATTAACAATAATGTTCCAAATTCAAAATTTCAAATTTCAGTAGTATGCCATGAAACGCTTGGCTATTATGTAGCGTACACATTTTACAGGAGCTATCTGAAATTTTGATTCGATCTTGATCAAATCATGCAATGTTATGGTAGTTATCCAAAAGTTTTTCCAAACGTTATTTCGGTACAATATGATGGAACATACAATTTTTAATTTCCGTAAGATTGGGATTAAACGTTATATGAGTGGTACCTGAAATATTGGCAAGATGTTGCTGAAAGTGTTGTTCAGTGATATCGGAAATGAACGACGTACGGGAGGTGCCCGAAATTCGACCCGTTCAGGAACTCAATCTACTTTTTTACACAGTGTGTTCACTTATCGAATTTCGTTACTCTCTCTCAAAAATTACTCAAGTTATAGTGCTCACAGAGGGACAGCAGTATTAAGCCTTATTGTTTGGTTCTATGAGTATGTTACAAGAAAAAAAAAAAAAACGGAAATGATTATTTTTACGTATTACATTCTTTGCACAAACCCCTAATTCATTTAGTCTATGATTAATGGGTATTAAAACGCTTTTAGGAAATTTATGAATGACATAATGCTATGGTGTGTTCTACTAAAACCATCAAACCTAAAGTGAGAAGGTGCGTGAATAATTATGCACACCGCTATTTGTTTGTGTTTAAAACCAGTTTCTAACACCCATCCATGTACTGCACTTCGTACGTCAGCACAACCTACCAAGAAAATGTGTAGCCGTTTCAAATTTTTTAATGATATTAACAATCGTGTTCCTCATATTAGCCATATTTTGGCAAAAAAAAAACAAAAAATATATGTATATATTTGATTTAACGCTAAATTAGATTCAAAATTCGAGAGAAATCACAATTCTAGTAATATCAATGCAATTTGGATGGAAATATTATCGTGACCAGCTTTACTTGAGAAGTGGCAACAATACAGCTATGAACTGGAAATCGAGTATTACACATTTTCTTAATATTTAAACAGATAGTTCTACAAAATGTAAAAGTAAAGACATGTGTATTCTATTTTCTAAGACAAGTTATTGGACGAAATTTTAAATTCAATTAAATTCATTCATGAACATTTGAGAAAGGAAATTAGACTGTAATTGATGTTTTTTGTTAAGGCAGTTCAGCTAAGACAGCACATCTAGTCGTACAAGGAGTGTAACAATATTTTTCGATTGTACTGTGTTTCGTTTGGTTTGTACGGGTCAACTTTTTTTATTCACTGCTCTCGAGTTAAATATTGGATACGATAGGATGGTGTTCTTATTAACAACACCTCACAAAGGCGTTTTATCTATCAGGGATAGATCGATTTTTCTATAAATCGATAATATAGCGCACGAAATTTACAAGAAAAATTTTAAAAAAGCAATTTAAGCAATCAAAAATTAGATACTTATGTAATATCCGTTATCCCGGATATTAAATAGCAGCTGAGTATAGAAACTGCTGGCACCATGACAAATTGTCACAAAAAAAAAAAAAAATAAATAAATAAATGGGAACAGGGAAAAAAGCAGAAGAAATAAATAATATTGGTGTGAGGATAAGAATAAATTGCAAGCAAAAAGAAAGCATAAAAAAAAAAACACAAGCAAATGAATTGATACTCAAGCGCACGATTGCCATTGAACGGTAGTGCTGTGTCTGCATTTTAATCACTTTTGCGCTATTTTGGCGCAAACAATCCCATGCAACTCAATGCCGCATGTGTGATGTAACTTCAGACGGCTGCAGTTTGTATGCATGATTACAGCGGTGACTTTGTTTGCGAGTAGAGGGGCATGTGTGTAATTGTATTATGTGTCACGAGACACAGTTTTCCTTTTCATTTTCCTTTGCTGTAATTGAATAAGCAAAAAGGTTCAAATCACATGCTTTGGCTTTTGTTGTTTGAATAGGTGATCAGCTGCTAGCGAAGCGAGCGTACGATAGCTGGCTTTTGTGACAGTTCTCAATCGAACATTTTATATTTTTATTTCTATTGAATTCTTAAATACTTCAGGAATAACTGCCATAATAATTTATTGTTTGACAATTCGATTTCATTCTATGGTTTTCATGAATGTATTTAATTGTGCGTCCCTTTAACTGATTTTAATTTTTGAATTGCTACAAATGCTTTAAATGATCAATATTTTTAAACTCTACTAATTTTACGTTTTTGATAAAATATTATTTTAGTTTAAATTTACGAAAAAAAGTATTTTAATAAATAAAAAAAAAAAATTAAATACCAACCAATTATTCAATTGATTATAACGAAATAATGATAAATAATAATAATAATAATAATAATCATAAA
>JXOS01097364.1:0-11873 GCA_001015075.1 Cirrula hians
AAGACTTGGTAGCAAAGGTTTTTTACGTCGTTTCGTATGTTTTTTGAGTAAATTAATTTTTTTTAATGACAAAAACGCAAAATTGATTTTTAAATTCTTCATTAGAGTAAAGGAATTTATATCGATTTAAACCAAGATATTTGACGTTTGATTATTTCCGTAAGTGTTCTTGCTTGGCTCATTTCGGTTCAAAAATTGATTTTTTTTATATGTTTTTTTTATCTTTGTTAAATAAATGTATAAACGGTTGGCCTGAATAGGATAGATCAGCACTTTCCATAATTTAATTGTAATGGACCTGTTATAGATCCTTGTGGCATTCTGTTTTTAATATTGAGTATTTTGTTTGATGTCTATTTGATATTTCGAACTTTAATGTTTTTTGCGGTGAAAGAGAAACGCTATTGAAATTAATGTATTCGGAAATTTTGGTTTAATAAATTTGTTTATAATTGATTTGATCCATATTGTGTCAAACGCTTTTTCTAAGTCTATGAAACAAGCTCCTGTTGCTTGCTTGGCACTGACATTCCAATTAATTTCGGCTGTCCTTTTGCTTGCTTGGCGCTGAGATTCCAATTTATTGCGGATCTTAGTTAGGTGATTGCGTGGAATAGTGGAACCCGGTTTTAAAACCCAAATTTGATTAATGGTACTATATATAATTTGTTCTTCCCCGCAATATAGTATTTATTTGAAATGAAGATTTCATAGGCCAACATTAAAGAACATACCAATTGATAAATAGTTTGACGGGTTTTAATGGCTTTTCTTCTTCATTGTGATTAGAAATATAGATTATTATCTATTAAACTATCTGGAAGATGTTTTAAGTCTGAATCGCAATTTTCATTAGATTAAAACTGATGTGTGGGAATGTATAGAAGAGAGCTGGTATATTAGGAAAATAATTTAAGTTTTGTTTTTGCACAGTTGTCGGATTTAAAATTATCGTTGAATTGTTATACACGGCGCCAATGAAATTGGCAAAGTGTATATTAGTTTTGACGGTACGTTTGTAACACCCAGAACGAGTGATCAGAGGCTTATTATAATATATAAATAAAAACAAGAATGAAGGAATTGAGCTAGACTTGCGAAATTGGACACACACATTTTAATTTTAATGTTAGAACGTTTAAATTTGGTTAAGATCCAGTACACCTCTTTATTCAAAGTTGGGCCATTATTAGAATGATATTTAAAATATCTTAGTGTGTTCTGAACATAGTCGTGATTGAATAGAAATCAGAGGTGCCTCAACTGCTGAATTACCCACAGTTATCATTCGTTAAAATTTCTGTAATGAGTGAATATAAATATATGCCATAATTGTAAAAAAAAAAATTAGCAAGATTTTAAACTTAATGAAATTGCTGAATTGAGTGAACATAACTGTCGTTAGAAACTATGCCAAAAAAATTCTATAATTGAGTTGTCATCATTATAATTTGTGTTCCAAAAATGGATAAGATTGGATGTTAATCAGTAGTACTTCCAGTGCATTTATGAAGTCCGAAAAGAGGGTTGAAAGCTAATTTTCCCTTAAAAATGAATGATTTTTATTATTGAATGATCATAATTATCATCAATCTTTGCACCCAACATGAATATAAGTGGATAAAACTCAGATATACCTCAAATATGCCTATGTGATTCCAAAAGAGGGGTTTGAATACGTTAGTAGAGAACATATACTGAACATATTGTCCGTGTCCCGTGTCGTCCTAACCCGACTGTTACTTTCTTACTTGTTTTTTTTTTTTAATAGTGTTAACGGCAAACTATCCAACTTCTTTCTTTCGAACTTTTGTTATGTGTGCCGTGGATAATTTCGAAGTGTGCACCCAATATGTTTATCTTATCCTCCATGTTAATGGTGTACGTCTTCTTTGGACACTAACTTAAACTTAGTATTATGATATTCTATTGTCTAATAAATAGAAGTATGAAAAAAACATAGTTTCGGCTAAACTTCCAAGTGACTGAGGATTTATGACCGACGTCTAGTTCAAGAATCAATAAAGACTTAGAACATTTCGGTGTGCGTAAGATTTTCTTTTGGAATATGAAACCTACAAGTATATGCCAGTTTATCGGGTATGTCCGTAAATTTTTCAGGTACGTTCTAGGAGTGACACCCAATTTTGCATAATTTTGGTTCTAGAAGATCAAATGGAACTAATGATCGGATGGTTCGGCGTGCGGTTGGATATCTCGAATAAACTGTTTACTCTTGTGAGTACGGAATTAGAGTTATAATACATGTCCTTCATGGCAAGGAAGTAAATCGAAACGAAATCATTGTAAATGTATTCGAAAATTAGGTCAAAATTGGTTATTAATTTATGGAAAAAATTGGTTATTAATTCTTGAAATGCGATTAAATGCTATCAGAATAAATTACTGCGATTTGATTTTGAGGCATAATTCAGACATTGCTGTCTCTCTATGATATATTGCAAAACGACATTTACGATAACCGCCTACTTATCCTTTACCTCTGCGTTTATTAAGTTCCTAATGCAGATTAAATATATTGATTATGCTATCGTTATCTCCAATGTGGTCAAGCTCTGTCCACCAATTCGTATACTTGTGGAAAGATATTAGACGTAAGACTAAGTACATTAAATTTGATAAAATTTCTAATAATCGTTTACGCAATAATTTCACGGTCCGGGTCTTGAGAATTCTTAAAATTGTCTCGCATATATCAAAATTCTATAATATTGTCATACGCAGTTTTTGTTTAGAAATACTTGCAAATACGCATATTGAATATTTGCTTGAAAACATATTTTTCGCACAAACCAAATATACAATCAAATACTTAAAACTTCTCATTTTCATGTTCCGAAAGAAAATATAACGTACAACGAACTATACCGTCACCAGTCCTGGTTGATCGGCCAGAATTATAAATTATGGAAAGTTTGATGTCACTTTTGGAATATACCCATTTCTAGTAAACCCGATATACTAGAATATGCTTGAAGGTGGCTTCTATTATATGACTATGGAATAGTCCTTGTTGATCATTGAACAAGACGTCGGTCATAAATCCCAAGTCACTTGTAAATTAAGCCGCGATTAAGGTTTATATATTTTTAATAATAATAAAATATATTTTTTAAATAAATTTTTGAAAAATATTAGTTATAGTCCCAAATTAAATTATAGTTTACTTTACACCTTGCTTTTATATAAAATTAACTTTCAATATCCTGCAAGCTATAGTGAAATTTGCTGAACTAAAATTTTCTATAAGTAAATAGTCCACTTTAAAAAAAATAATTTGTATTGAGATAACAATTTTGATTTTCGAGATAAGCCTTGTGTCACCCTGTGTTATAGTTAAGTGATACACCCAAATGAGTATCGAATACAGCAACCTGTTCTAAACTTTTAAAGTCTCGTTTTCTTGCTGGTTAGGGTGTAAGTGTTGTAAGTGTACTTTTGGTGAAAGATTATGCGTTATCTGGACTATAAACTATAGCTACGAGCTATTGTCTTTTAATTTTTCGAAATTATTTTCCTTTTCAATCGATACGTAAGTTCTTGGTTTGTTTTTTAACATTTTTTACATTCCATTTCATATTCTGTTGTTAGTTCCGTTATCATCATTTCGAATTTGTAACAGAGTTTCTCGTTTATCATAAATAATTTGTTCCCGTTATCTTAAAATGTTATAAGCTTTACCAAGACTGCAATTGTTTTACTTTTGTGTTGCTTTTGTTTTTTCTTGAGTTATTATTTGCTTTCGTTTTTGGTTTATTATTTGTACTGTGTGGTCAAAAACCGTCATAAATGAATTTAATTTGGTTCAAAATTGTAATAAAATTGTTGACATTTTTTAAACATTGTTATTATTATTTTTTGTTCTAATTGAAATAGATCAGCTTGCAACTCTTATTAATATTTGTAATAAAGCATTTTTACAGTTTCTATAATCTATCGCTAGCGTTAATTCATTAATTTTACGCTCGCATATCTGAGTCGCGGTATGAAAAATGTTGAGATGAACCTACTCGTTATTTGAATATTTTCTTACATCTATCCGGGTTTTTATTAATTGAAAATGAAAAGTGTTGACATACACATGTTCGTAAGTAGAATAACTTCTCCCGACATTCAATTATATTTATTTTGTTACTCTTTATAAAAGATAGTTTAATTTTTGCAATTTATATATCTAAATTTATTTTTAATTAAATCAATTCTTGTTATGGTACAAACTTCAACAATAAATTGAAAACAGCAAAAAAGTGATAATGAAATAATTTTTTCTCTGTTTTGGAAAGAAAGATCCATTATGATCCATCAGGAATTGTGGACTGATTGTTGACATTTTGGAACTGTTCAAAGAAATGTTATGAAATATTACGAAATTTTAACTTTCATTTTGGAAAGTTGTGTCAATTTACAACTTTCTATGAAATTCTAAGAGGCCCTTTTTTACCATTTCAATTTATTATAATATTAATTACCATATATCACTCACATTTTGACCTCTTGATTTGATCTTGTTAGAGACATTAACATTTGTGCATTTTTGTATTATTCTATACGCATAATTTCGTGTTAAAATACCACCATGAAATTACAATTTGTTTTCCAATGTTCGATATTGAAGTGATATGTATATTTTCAGTATTTTGAAACTCATATATCAATATATGTACGTAATGTATATGTATATGATATGTACCCCTTCGTATGCATAAGTATACTTACAGTCCTCCATACTATTTTGCAGTTCGCGTTCATTTGCAGCTACCTTAATGCATCAGCATGGTCTAGAGTCTTATCCAATTTGACACCGTCCGAATAACGCAAGGCTTTTCCGTAAGTAGATCATTTACGAATAATGCAATTTGATGAAACCCTTAGATGTTACAGAAATGAACGCGTTAAAACGAACCATCTAATAGAATATGTTATATTCGTTCGTTCAAATATGATATATGCTAAGTTGTACATGGGTCCCCATTTTGCGTAACTACTTTCGTAGCAACATAGGATAAACTGAGGTAAAGCTTTGGTTAAACTGTGAAAATGGTATCACCTTGAGAGGAATTTGAAAACACGTAAACAATCGTTTTTGTGGATAGAAAAAGGTTGGTTCTGGATATGAAAATATATTATTGTCGATAGGTTTTTTTTGTCTTTTAACGAATTCTTGGTGACAGGCCCAGCGTAAAAAGGAATGAATTTGTTCAATAATAATAAATATAAATTATGAGGACCTCGAAGGGAAATGTGTTCTTCAACAATGACTATTAATGAATATTGATCTTAAATGTGTGTTCTTCAACAATGACTATTAATGAATATTGATCTTAAATGTGTGTTGAAGTATATAATATTATATTCACAACTGTTTTATTTCTTTTTTTTTTCTATTTTTGTTTCTCTGGTTATGCAATTGTAATCCTGAAAACGACTATTAATTCAAAATCCATATTACGTCACGAAATCAGAAAAATAAATAAACAACATTTTATTGCAAAAAGTTATCATTTTGTATTTTAAAAGAACACGCACACATAATATTATTATTTAAAAAAATCAAATAAATAAATTTCCCTAATGGTGTATAATTTATTTAATGAAGAACTACTGTGTAAAAAAATGTTCAAAGCTACAAGCTTTTCAATTTAAAATTTATGTTACCAGTACTGAAATTTGGTATCAAAGCATAAAAGTCAGTTGTTACATCGCATGATCCGATAATTACTAAAATCGCAATTCAAACATTTTTGAGTTGAGTTATTGCTTTAATATTATTCATTTTGAGCGAAAACATGAACCTCACATAGCACGTTTACTTCAGATTTCATCATTGCCAACATTTTGAGAAAAATCGGTGAATAAAATTAATTGTTTTACCACATAGAGAACGTTTACTTCTGTTTTCCCGAAAAATTGCGGAAAAACCGGATTTTCATTAATTTTGTACACAACAATTGTAGTTATAGGGAAGAAAATGAAATTTAAATACAATTGCATTTTCACATAAAAGTCTGTGCCCAATATACTACCTTTCCGGGGATTTCAACAATTATCAAAAGGAAAAGAAAACACCTTGGTAATACAGAGCTCTCTTCGTTCTGTGCAAGTTCGAATACCAAGCAAGCAGCCTCATTACTTCCCTTTATGATCTCGATTTCCCTTGCTAAGCGCATGTTGGTGGAATTACATTTACTTCTGGTATGTAAGGTTTTGAAACAGTTCAATGCGGTGGTTCTTGAAATAATGCTAAATCCTCTTCTTCCACCTTTCTCAACATAATTTTATAATGTAGGAAAATTTATGACGTCTGACTTCACTATAGAGATCTTCCTACAATTCAACGGAAATGATATTGGGTGGAGTAAATCCCGTCATCCTAAGTTAAAATATCTGGATTGGCTGAATTTCGAATGAATCTCCTTAAATCTGCAAGTCATTTTTTAAGCACCAACAAAATAAAAGGGAAATGAAAAACAAAGAAAACTGATCGAATGGGCATTATTATGATTCGTTCGTAAAAATTTGTATGACACATATCAGGATTCAACGATGAATACACAATAGCATACAATCTATATATATATATATATATGTATATATATATATAGGCAATTGCGTGGAAACGTAGGGTAGTAGGAGGTGTTATGTACAAGACATTATATAATAAGCAAGGAAATTAACTGTACAGTGTACGCACAGTGTAAAATATTTTAGTACTTCATGTCTATACCATAAAGAATTAAATTCAGTCATATATTTTTCTGGCATTTGTGATATTATTAGTATGCTTCATTTCTCTAAGAAAGGTTGTGGTAAGTTCCTCGGATATCAGTAGTGTGAATGTTAGTTAAAGTTAATGTTAAATACCTTACCATAAGTTTAGAGTATATTGTCAACGTCGTGTTAGATTATTCAGTTTATGAAAACAACTCAAAAATGGTTTGTGTCCATACTGATCAGCAATTTTTACCGAGTTGAACGATTTTAATACTGTTCATTTATTATACTGAGTGCGGTCGTTTGTTGAAGTTTAATTGTAATAAATTTGCGAGTCGTTTGAACAAGTTAAACACGAAAGTAAGGTGAATGAAAGAAAGTAATTACGTGTGAGCCACATACACGGGAACTAATAATATGCTTTGAAAAATTGAATTATCAATTTACTCATTTAAAAATTCGAATACTTACTTCGAACATCAAAAGATCATTGGGAAACTTAAATCCTCTTCTCTATTGTACTCATCAGTCATAGCCTGAGGGTATTATGGATTTGTTCACATAATGTAATACATTGAAATAATCATTTCTAAACATATGTGTCTTAGAATCATATACATACAATAAACAAAAATTTTCAAATTCGATTGAGGGATTTCTCTGTATACATCTCTCCATCCAACTCTTATAGATCACGATAACTCGAGAAATGTTTATCACAGAACTTGGTTATAATTGTGAATTGGAAAAATCGAAGGAATACTGCCTATAGGAATACTCAAATATCACTCGATCAAAATTCCACGAAATAATTTTCCTAATGATTTCCAAATTTGAATACATATGATAATTTATATAATATTTTTTTTTTTTTTTTTTTGAAACATCTAGCCGTAGGTCCAAACTTTAAACTTGTTTTATTTAATTTTAAATATTTAAATCATTACGGACAATATTATTTCGTATTTACTTTAAATTACTGAATGAATAAAATGGATAAAAAATCAAACAATTTTGAGGTATAAGACATTTGCTCATTGAAATAAATAATTGATGTTTGCTTAAGACAAGCCAACATATTCTTGAAAATGTAGAATTATGTAAGAAAAAAACATTAAATTTTATTAAAATGTTTGAAATTATTTCAAATTTCCACTCAACGATTCTTCGATTATATGTCGACTTTTTCAGTAGTGATTTATATTATTATCTTTATCGTTTATAAAAAGATTTGAATATAAAGCATTCTTTGTTGAACACTTCGTTTTTCAATTTTGAAATTTAAATCATTACATTTAAAAGCAAAAAATAAACTTATATATATATATATATATAGTGTGATTAACTTGAGCTAGATCGACTTAATTTGCCATTCACGTTATTTGGAAAATATTAGATCGAAGTTTCAATTTATGTAAGATCCCATGAATATTTCGGTTTCCCTTTAGTTGAAATTGGGGACTAAGAGCTACTATAGCGGTAAGAGTTGATATTTTTCTATGAAATTTTGTAATTAGGTCGGTTATGATAACATATAAATGTGTTCCAAAAATGGTGATTGATATGATTGGACAAAAATTAGACGTACCTCCATTACACTATGTGGTCCCAATAGCGTGTCTTAAGTAAAATTAGCAACAATTATCAATTAACAAACAACTAAATTTCATGACTTATAAGACATTACTATGGTAAATAATTGAACCAAAATGGACCAGAGTGGCTGAAAATCAGACGTGCCACATATATTAATAAAATTCAAATGGTCAATATGTATAACAGAATTCGGTCAGATAACTTGAAAATCAAAAGCGCCTCTACGACACCTATGTGGTCGAAAAAGAGGGGTTTAAGCCAAATTAACCGTATACATCATTCAAAATCAACGCACTTTAATTAGTTAGTTGGATTTATTGTGTTAAATGTATTAACGAAAATGGGTCAGACTGGATTAAAATCAGAGGTATATCCAATGTACCTTTGTGGGCTGACATAAGGGTTTAATCAGTATGCCCCTGCAGTATTTTTTGATATGAGCCTATCCCCATGCAAAAATACAGCGCAAACGCCTAGCCAACTGCACCAATTTGGCGTTCACTAAACTAACAACGAACTTAATCTAGATGTTAATGATTACTTCTACATTCCCTCCACTGTTCTTTTTTTCTTTTTCTTTTGGATTTGAAGCAGTACCTATTCACTTTGTGACTTTTCTGTACTTAACAGTTTGTATCTCACTGTAAGTATCATAGTTGTTTTTTGTGATTTTGTAGAGTAATTAGAAAATCTAGAAAATTTAAGAAATTGCCGCATACATAATTTGTATCCCATAAAACCACAATGCAAACATTTATTATTTATTTTATTTATTTATTTATTTGTGACCTCGAAAACTTCAATAGTTTGTTAGATATTGGGAAATTTGCATAAAATTCAGGTGTTGAATTACCGGCTAGAGAAATTCGGTACCGAAGCATTTTTGATATTCCCATAACATTTTAAAATTTCACCAAATAAGTATAATGGCAAGTTATAACATTGGAATTTAATGAAAAATTCCATTCGTACAATATTTAAATGATTTCATAAACTTATCGTCCTGGCTCCATATCAGAAAACTACTAGAAACCTTTTGTCCCCAATTTTAATGGAACGAGCATAAGCGAAACGGGTATTTCATATTAATTTACTGTAATTTGGCATTAAATTGATTTTGGGATGACATAATTTTCTAGTATTTCAACCAAATGTGTCCATAACTTCCCCCGAATCTGTCCAAATATTTTACGAAAGGTGTATATTGCAATGATGCATTTATTATTCTAAAATGGGTTTCGTCGTTTCATAATTATTGATAGAAACTTCTATGTAGGTAGTAGACTGACTTAACCCCGAAAGGCCATCAGGAGCACGACACTCTCACTTAGTGGCCAACTTCGACCGCGAAATTAGGTACACAATTAATCAACTCAATCGCTTCTGTTATACCTTTTAATTTGAAATAAGCTAATATGTAGCTTTAATATTCTTTTTGACATAAGCCGAGGAATGACTGATTGAGAAAAATGTAAAATTTATTAAAATCTCCATACAACCGACTCAACGGATCATCAAATATATACTTACTGCTATCAAAATCAACTTTGCGAGGCAAATAATTATTTTCCTGCGAGATGGTACATTAAGTTTTAGTTTTCGCATCAAATAGGAAGAATCACACAAACAATTTATTACATTTTTTACAAATCTAATTCCTGAGATATGACTTTTAGATAAGAGATCAATCAGCTNTCTAATTCCTGAGATATGACTTTTAGATAAGAGATCAATCAGCTTTCATCGACTCGAGTATTGACGAAGTCGATTTTCCCTATAACTTAACTCGTCGTTTCTTTCAAAGCAAAGAGTCAAAATTGCAAGGATTCAATTTTATATATATAAACATTGGAAGATAGACATCTGCTGTCCCGTAGTCCAATAAAGGGCGGAAAAAAATTGGACATGTTCACCGAAGTGACATTTATCCAACTATTGTTTTTGATTGTTTTGTGGAGACAACTTCAGTTTAATCATTTGACGACATTCTGATGGCTGGTCCTTCCATACAAGTGACACTATTTAATACGAGAGAATTCTTTTTTATGTTCGAGAGGTTACGCACACTTGTGTGTCAGATTTGTGCAAACATCACATGCTTTCTCGCTTTCTTTGTTCATTCCTGTGTTCTTAAGGGACTATTTTTATATAAATCAAGTTTATGCTTATCAAAATTTATATTTCTAATAAATATAAATTACAGTTGCAACTAATCACTTGACCTATTCTTTATATATATAATTATAAAAATTAGTTTCACAACCAAACCAAAACCCATTAAACTCACAATTAAATAAAAATGCGAACGTAATAAAAAAAGAATTAAGAACAATAAAATTGAAAAAATACGACTTAAATACTATACGAAATGCTCAAATTAATATTGTTTAAATCCTTGTTAGGGATTTAAACAGTTCAGTGAATAACTTGTTAACTAAATTATTAAGAACAACAAAAATTCAATATATATATATACATACAGAAGACGTTCGGCAGTTTTTTGAAATGAATGAGCGATGGAACATAAATGTTGAACATTTTGAAAGGGTCGCCACTTTCCGAGCATCAACTCTGAATTTGAAATCATCTTCCAATTAAAATTTTAATGACTACGAGATTCCCTTTGTAAAAATACTATGACACGTCGATACTAAATTTTGTTGACGAATAAAGAATTGAACGGATTAAAATGAATCTTCTTACACGTTCATGTGAAGCTACACAGCATAACAGAAAAATAAAAAGTTAATTTTTTCTCGAAGCAACGCATTATCGCATTGCAAAAATTATTGAGTAACCAGTTAAATAGAATTTAAGCCTACATATTGTATAATAATAATAAATATGAATAAAATAATCGCAGTTTAAATTTTTTATCTCTATCGAATTATTAAACTGTGTTTGAATTATGAAAAGAATTTTTTCGCTAAAAGCAAGGTTTCCAAAGACTTCCAAAAACGGGTTTGAAGTAGTTGAGAAGCAAAATAATTAGTGTTATATCTAGCAAGTATACCTGCAAATTTCAAAATATTGCCATAATGTAGGTTCTTCTTTTCCTAGGCGGAGCTCTTATTTTTATTGATCCGAGGAGTTTGACTTAGTAGCAAGTTTTGTCCTTATTCAGAAAATTGAAACAGTAAATTATTTTTGACTGATATAGATTATCTTACAGCTTATTTAGCAATGGATTTTTCGATAATGTTGGTGTTTTCAGGTTGATAAAAAGCCTTTTGACATTATCTCCGCTTATGTTATATCGGTATTGGAGTTCGTTGCGTTTGTTGGTTGTGTTCTCAAGTTCGGTATTGGCCTCAACCTTAGGAGTAGATACTACCTCATGTGTAGCTACTACCATGGCAGTGGCTCCTACTTTGAGAGTGGTCACGACTTTAGAAGTGGCTAAATCTTTGGGAATGCGGAACCCTTACGTAGTGACCGCAACTTTAAGATTATCCGCACTTTTGTAATTTGTGACACCAATATAAGTACCGTGTCACTTAAACACTGGTGATTTCGTCTTCAGTGTTGGATACTGAAGGTTTTCT
>JXOS01097461.1:358-16923 GCA_001015075.1 Cirrula hians
CCTTTGCTCCAATATCCAAATCCGTTACAATTATGGTTCGGAAGTCTGTACATGCGAAATTAATTTATTCAACAACAAAACGACACCAACTTGTATACTAGAGAAAACTAATATCAGATGGATACCACTCAGCAAAGGAAATCAATGGATATATGCTTCATCACCATCCTCAAAAGCCACAGCTGTTTGCAACAGGGAAATCATTCCTATATCATTAAAATGCTCTGGTTTACTGACTCTTGATTCAGAATGCATTCTAAAACACGAATTTGTCAATATGAACGGAAGAAAAACAATATCGAGCACATTGAGGTCTTCATACACAAGTCTTGGCAAAATTTCAGACTTAGTATTACCAAGGAACACTACTATTCCCATCAACCACAAGGAAATCAACTCAACAACCTTGACCAAAAACATTAAGAACCTAACAACACTACAAAGGTCGCTAGAACAATATGATATCGATGAGTTACCCAATAAATTGAAGTCACACCAGACGCACAGCTTAACAATTGGCTATCTAGCACTTGTACTAAGCATCATCGCAATCATCATTTTGCTGTCAAAATGTAAATTGAATCAAAATGCACAAAAACCACATCCAACTACACTAGTAAATTCCACTGAAGAAAACGTTTAACAACACGAGATGACACCTCTTCCAATGCCACGCCAGCATTCCAAATTCAAGCTTGACGTCTAGCAGCTAAATCAATTTAATTCAACTATTTGGAAACTTCATTATAAAATTAAGTTGCCAGTAATAACTCTCATATTTTATTTTATTTTGAACGTTCGTTCAACGCGGGGGAGAATGTTCAAACTTGTGATTATTGAATCACCATAATATTAGTTGTCATTTTNATTGTCATTTTTTGAGCCACCTTAACGTTAAGTGGTTCATATTGCACTAGTGTGAACGAAAATTATCACATGAATATTAAGTTGCATTATTTGTATGCGTTTTTAGCCATTGGTTGCAAAGCCATGGATTTTATATTAATTTTCGGGCAAATTATGATAATTCAGCAAGTATATAGCATTCTCGACTCCCATTGGCTAAAAGGGCAGAAATTTTAAATTAATATAATTTAATTAAGTAAGCATGATTTTAGTATAAATAATTGAATAAAACTTAGTTAATTGGTCAGTAATAAAAACTCGTTTGTTATAAATTGATCTTTACTTTCAAGTTACAAGTGCTTGAAGGTAAAAAAGTAAAACAAAAATTGGTACAGTTCAAATTTATGTGTTTGAACTGAATCATACTAATAACAAATTCATCACAAACACAATTGATCTTGGTGACCAGTTCATGAAGCAGATTTGTATTGACACAAAACTAGATATTCTCTCCCTGCTGCCATGGTTCCGACATTATTTTGTTGCTAGATCCAGTTTTTCTCCATTTGCAGTAAGATTAATTTACAAAACTCGAACATAATCTTTTATTTTTATTACTGACAATAGGAATTTCTTATTCAAGCCCATTCGAAAAAAGTATCTGCTACTTTTATGTTTAAAATAAAAAATTTTTTAAATAATTTTATGACGGTTACGGCAGACCATTTGTGTTCCTACTGACCGAAATCCATACGGGATAACTATATTCAGCTTTTAAAGCAGAAATACATCTCATCCGATCAGTTCACATTGACGATAGTCAAATGATTGTTTTGGCTTAATTTCTTGTCTACAATAGCTTCTAGGAATCTTGAACTTCTTGATGATTAATTCCCTTTTTCTAGGATCTAAAAAAAATTTAATGTCTCTGTGGCGTCTGTCTGGCGTCTGTTTGCGCGCGAGTCATGTTCCACTGTCTCATTTGTCTTTGTTAGCAACTACTTCTATTATTTCGAGTTCTGACAAACGGTTACTCCGAGTATTTTTTAGCTTTAACACTGGAGCTCAAAAATTATTATGATCATTACAATTGCAATCGTTCAAAATGAATAATGGAATTATAATTGTTATCTGCACAAAATTCCATGTTTCTGTGAATTTTTGATTATCAGAATATTATAATACAAAAAATTTACTGTTATAGAAAAAAAGAAATATGATAGACACAATATAATATATAAGAAAAGACATAAAAATTATTGGAAATATTAAGTTATATGTAATGATTTATTATTTTATTATTATTGTATATTTATTATATAAAATATAATAATATATCTGTAATAACAGCAAAAATTACTCGACTGTTATGATTTCTCTTTGCGAAACTTACACACAAATACTTTCAAAATATGAAATTAATTTTAATTCTTATTAATTTTTTTTTTTTTGTAATGCATTAATAATTTAAAATTGTAGATAATTATAATATATTTATATATTTAGATAACACAAATCATCATAATTCGGCAATTTGATAAGAAATTCTAATTCGATATACATATAAAGTGGTAATACATATTAAGCCTTGGTAGTCAAGTTTCAACCAGAAATGCTCGCATAAATGTGTGATAGCCAATAAAGTACCGTTGCCGGTGATTCTAGTGCCGAAGACGAGACCGTCGCATAGACACCCGTTGCAGTAGACGTCGAAGCGGTAAATGGTACAGAACCAGCACACTGGACAACGTCACTCATGCGGGAGCCAAAAGTGCCGTGGCTTCGACTGAACAATTTGCCGAGTGCACAAGCAGCAGTGCGAAGCTCTGGCAACTTCACTCCTCCACAGCTCTGGCAACTTCACTCCTCCACAATTCACAGGGATTGTTGAAGCATATCTCAATGAAAACCCAGGATTCAATGATTTATGTTAAATATATAATAATATTATTATGTTGTACGTTTTTTGTGCATATATGTTTGGTTTTTTTTATCTATCAGACACTTTCCTTTTTGAACGCAGTTGATATATATATATATATATATACATTAGAAACTTTAAAAACTATAATAATATTTCTTTTAGCGTCATGTGCTGCAACAAAATTTTCATAATAGGCAAGTTTAAAGAAATCCATTATATTTATTAGTTTAAAAATTTGATCTAGATATTGATTTTTGTCAAACTAATGATATTAAATAAATGAAAGTGTTTTGCAATTTCATTCCATATGGGGTCACTTTCAAGCTCAAAATAACATCTGTGGTTTAACAATGCACACATTTGCGAAAACACGGTTTCTTTAATTTGATTGGTTGGAAATCTACATTTGTACAATTATTTTTTTTTTAAAACACTTTGCCAATGAAAATTGCTCAGTGTATATTTGTTTTGGTCTTACGTTTGTAACACCAACAATAAGCGACCAGAAACCTAACAAAATATATACCGATATGATCAGCATCACCACAGAATTGCATATAGGGATGTCCGTCCGTCTGTCCGTTATCAAATTCTAGAGATAACATGTCGGGCTAGAATTACCAAATCTATGGGAAAATTTTAGATCTTTGTTCACGTCTTTACTCAAAATTGGGGCCTTGATTTTACTGCAGCCGTAATAGTTGCTATTTTTTATTATTGAGTTCTCATAATTATGATCAATGTGTGAACCAAAAATGCACATAATTGGATGAAAGTCAGAGATACCTCAAATACACCAATGTGGTCTGAAACCAGGGCTCTGAGCAAATTCAAAGAATTACTCTAAACATTTTGGAAGCGACGTGGATCTAACTATCGGCCTTAGCCGACTGTAACATTCTTACTTATATTTTGTTGTTTAATGAATTGCATAGCAATAATAATTGATCATATATCATTTTAACAGTTTTCCTAAATGTATTTATCTCGTTTTTAATATATACCTGATATATATACATGAATTCCTATGAGTGTACACATATACGTTTATTGGTCATATTTCATAAATCGCTTCTTTTCTTAAGAATTTATAAATTGCATTTTTGGATAAATTCATCAATACAGTACGTGCTGAACTGTATTTAACCGGTTATTAGTTTCAAGATTATACTTTACTCATAAGACTAGTACCAAAACTAACTGTTTTTAATATTGTTGATTTGCACATAATCTACGCATTTTACTATGCCGTTCACAATGCAGTATCCTAAAAAACACATAATTTTTTTATGCCGACAAATATTTAAATGATACCTGTTGTATCACAGCATAAATAAACTTCGCATTAACCAAAACGTGCAGAAAAAAATTCAAGTTAATTGAAATATTGGAATGCCTGTGCTTATGCTAAACTATTCCTTTCATGGCGCACAACAATTCAATCGCATCCACAGCGTAGAGTCCGAAATGGTTTGAAACCAAACAAATAGTCGCATTCAATTCAACTCAATTCTGCATCACACTCATTCGATTCAATTTGATTCCAATTTATTCTATTTTGCTTTAGTTGATAGTGCAACCATGCAGATGTCTAAAACACTTGATTTTTATGAATAAAGTCAATCTCAAAGGGGTTCAAAAGATTCACGCGTTTTGTATAATACCAATCTTGAGTGAAGTGAATGTAGTTGAACGGGCGGAGCGGGTGCCGCACAGTTTGCATAATAAGCCCTAGTGCCAAATGTTCCTCCATCAATATTTTGAAATATTTCAAGAACAATTCTATATCTTCAGTCGCGTACAGGTATTCATTGGCCTCAGCCATATCTTTGTCAAACGCATCATTGACATTGTGTCAACAAATTCAACAACCAATAACTAAAATTAAAGGAACGATTCAATCCCCAAATTAGACAAGCAATTTGTTAATTTAATAATTTTATTTCCGATACCGTTTCAATTTGCGGTGCAAAGTTCCCAATATGTAATAGCACATGTACATGTAAATTCATACAAACTCTTAAGAAAATCAAAGAATTGAATATATTGCAAGATTAATAAGTGACCTGTCGAGCCTATCACCTAAACCTAAATTTTCATAACAGTTAATTGAATTCAACAATTTCGAAGAAAAACATTTATAATAGTGCTTAATATTTGAAAATTTCATGATTTCGGCTACACTCTCATATTTCTTATATTCTCTAATTAAAAAAGTTATGATGATGCATAAGCCAACGAAGTCAAGTCCAGCAAAAATCTACAAAATAGAACTTTACTAATAAAAACGACAAACTAAATACAATACAGTCACTAACTACAAAGGCAGGTGTTTCTGGCCATACTACCGTCAAATATATCAGAGAAATAATCTAAAGAAGCGACGCGTATACGATGTAAAGGATATATCACGTATACGATACTGACTCCAGCATTATATAAAATCGACGATGCAGTATGCTATACGAACTTAAACGCCAAAATGAGTCAGGGATAAGGAAACTTTAAAAAACAGCAGCTGTATTATGATATGGCCATATTGCAAAATAAATTAATAATTATGTCCAAACTGTAGCAAAATACATCCCACACAAAGGGAAAATAATGAAGAGTGCAACCAACCAAAATACATAACCAATGACGACAATACATACACAATATTCCTGAATGAAGAAGAATAAAAAGCTCTAATAACCTTGAAAAAAGTTGACAAAAAACAAGCAAAATAAATTAACAGATAGATGAAAGGTATCACTCTCATTCTCAGCAATTGTCAGCGACAATACAAAAACAACACCACTAACCTCAATTTTGCACCAATTAAAAAGTTACAAAGACGTTGTTTGCCAAGAAGAAATGCCTCATCAAATGGACCGTTCAACTTTATATATCACAGATGCATTCCCAGAAATTAAAACGAGAATGAACCCTCGAAACACCTTAGAACCAAAAGAATTATTTTCTATAGAAGTACAGGTAGAGTAAATAAGAAACTAAAACTTCAAACATATAAACTTAAAATAATTAATTTAATTAATTATAATTAATTTATGGAACCTAAGGTGCTATAAAAAAAATACAAATTGCGCTTAACTACAATAACCAATCAATTATGCTAGACAAATCATTGCCCAGTTTACCACGTAGGCTCAACATCAGCCTTAGCGTCGATTATGTTTTGTGTTTTTATGAATTTGGTCGGATCTTTAGCAGTCTTGCAGAATATCGTTGTCCCTTGCCTTATGCGATTCATGCTGCTCCTAAGACAGGTTTTTATGCTTATACTTCCGCTTTGCTTCTTATTTTTTCTTGTTTTTTGTGCAAATCTTATATTTTTTTCCGCAACTCATATGTCGCGATTGTTTGGAAAAGAGCCTCTTATGCCGCGATTTGCACAACTGTTCATTGCCGTCGGCAATGCTAGTTGAGCAGTAAAGATTGAGATCATTTGGAATCAAATGATAATCATTCAAAAGTTATCATTCAAATGAATACAATTAACTAATTAATGAATTAAATTATATTAAATATACCAAAATCAAATGCAATTTATTTTGAATACATAATTTTTAAATATAGAACAATCCAATCAAATATGAGTTGTTAACAATCGATTACAACATCCATAAGTACAGTACGGCTTTATAGACTTATATTCTAGATTAAGTTTGTGTAAAGTTCAGTTAGCATATTCAACATAGTTTGAATAATTTAATTTAGACTGACTTCAATCTGCACTAAAAGAAAAAAAACAGCGAAGAAGAAAATTACTCTCTCTTGATAAGCCAGCTTTCACACCGACAACACGTAATTTCAGAATTGCATAAAAGTAAAATTAATTTTATATTTAATAAATTGTATTCGATTACATTAAAATATACTTTAATCTTTAATTGTCAGAATTAATAAATTATTAAAAATGAAATTGGTTCAGTCGGTAGGATTCTTTTAAAATTAAACGATTCAATGATACGAATCGGACAAATAAAAAATAATTAATTTCGCAATTGATAAAAAAAATAATAGTATTAAAGTCAACTTTAAAGTCTCTTATGGTGTCACACAGAAATTTAAATAAACTCCCACAATTATTATTTGCAAAAAAATAAAATAAATCATTATAAAATCATCGGGTTTCATTGTTTAAACGTCTGAAAATTAGACGAAACAGAAGAACGCAGCACTTCGATCAAAATCGAAACATGGCAACAGCAAATTTTAATGAAGAAATTCCTAAGTTTGAGCAGGTGAAGGTGGCTTACGAGCAACTGCAACAAGCAACAGCAGCAGCAGCAATTACAACAACAGTATCGACCACAACACTTTGAACAAAATAATGAAATACAGGGTACTTTAAAAGAAATAACTTATATGCCAATATTTACAGGTTGTGGCGAAGTCACAGTTAATAATTTTGTTTCTAGTGTCGAGTATTTGCTCGCACAGGCCCACAGTGTTGACGACAAGAAGACAATAACAAGGGCCGTATACTACCGTTTAATTCAGGGTGAGGCTAAAAATGTTATCATTAATATTCCAAAGCCTGACAATTGGACAATAATATGGAACGCATTGAGGCTACGATATAAACAAGATACGGAACGTCATTAGCTGTCCCGCAGAATAAGCAACATTCAAGTAAATTCCGTAAGTGAATTAGCTATATAAAGAGAAAATATTAAATATAAGTCAGACGAACTTTCTCCTTATTATAAAAATGATTCTTGTATTGATTTATTGAAAGTTTATTAACAAATACGGTAAAAGAAATGACGCAAGGGGTATTATTAGATAAAATTTATGAAGAAAATGACTTAAATACAATTATTGGAATCATGACTAATAGACGATATAAATATACATGCATTAGACTAGTATTCAAAGAAAAAGGTAGACTTGTTGAGGAGAAACCGACTTATATCAAAAATATTAATGGTAATATTTAAATAATGGCTATCATCAAAGGAATTGTCATAATAGAAATAATAATTCAAATGGTACACAACATAGAATTCAATAGTGTATTAATTAAAATACCAGGCCACAATTTTATCCAAATGAGCACAATTTTACTAGATCTATACAAAATAATGAAAATAGTAGTAATCGAAGATACCAGCAGATAGGAAAATTCAGAAATTCAGGCCATTATTCACAAAATAATTACTGACAAAGCGCAGTTGAGCCAATGTAATTTATTGAATCAGCTAGCCTCGGATGATTTACCTTAAAGAGCAATTAATATTAATAAATAATCATATATAACCTTAATTGATATAGGAGCCTGATTTAGCGTTACAGCCGAAAATGATTTCCCTTAAATAAATATAAATCCCATTAAATTTAAAACAATTACTGGTAAGGCTTCTATAAGGCAAGAAGTCCACACAAATACACTAATAGAATTTAAATTACCGTGTAAGACATTTGTAAAATGGCAGGATCATGGAAGGTTAATAATAGGGTTTTGATATATTAAATAAATTAAATGCTATCGTTGACTACGACGGTGGTTATATAACCTTAGATAATCAAAAGTTTAAATTCCATATGCCAATATTGAATTTTTCTCTTTAAAAGATATTAATTTCAACATAAATATGCTTAAATTCAAAAATTTGGACTATGAAAAGTACATGGCAGTACTAACATGAGTGAATAGGTTCAAAAATTTATNGTTTCAACATAAATATGCTTAAAAAAATTTGGACTATGAAAAGTACATGGCAGAACTAACATGAGTGAATAGGTTCAAAAATTTATTTTTTAAAGAAAGCGACGTCTTCAGTTCTACCACGGATATAGAACATGAAATAAAAAGATCGACAGAGGAGCAAATTAATTCTAAGCTGTATAGATACTCACCATTCCATGAGCAAGAAGTCTGAAAAATTTTAAAGAAATGGAGGATGAAGAGATCATAAGAAAAGGCTTTTCCCGATATTCTAGCCTATTATTAATCGTCCCAAAGCAAATGGACAACTCAGGTAAAAGCAAGTTTAGATTAGCCGTAGACTACAGAAAACTTGACGAGGTCACTCTTGAAGACAAATATCCCACCACAATCAACCTAGTGAAAGGCTACCATCAAATAATGATAGGTATCAAAGAACAAGATCGAGAGAAAACGGCTTTTGTTACGCCTCATGGTTTATTCGGATTTAATATAATGCCATTTGGTTTGAAGAATGCACCAGCCACATTCGAAAGATTAATGAACGTAATATTAAGAGATTTCATAAATAAATCATGTGTCGTTTATTTAGATGGTGGATTAATATTTAATATATCCTTACATGAGCATATTCAATCAATTTCAAAAATATTTACGATATTTGAAAAAAAAAAAATCTAAAATTTCAAATTAACAAATTAAATTTTATAAAAAAAATGACCAAGTTTTTAGGATTTTATTTAGATTATACGAAGGAATCAAACCAAACCCAGACAAAATTAAAATAATTGAAAAACTAGAAATACCAAAATCTGTTAAACAAATAAAAAGCTTTCTCAGACTAACAGGCTTTTAAAGAAAATTTTTTAAGGATTATGCAAAAATTGCCCAGCCCATCACAGAATACATGATAAAAAATGTAAAACAACGTTATGGATTCAAATTATGTTGCATCGTTTGAAAAACTAAACGTATTGATAATTTTACATTCATTGCTAAAATACCCCATTTTTGAAAAAGAGTTTACCTTAACAACAGACGCATCGAGTTTTGCATTAGGTACAGTGTTACCCCAAAACTGATATCCGGTTTATTTTTTTAGACCCCATCTCAGTTCAATACCATTTCAATATTGCGTATGTTAAAGGAAAAGAAAAATAAGTTTGCTGATATATTAAGTAGAATAATTAAATATTTGAAGATATCGATGATTCTTCAATATGTTATTATATAATAAATATAAGCTAGATATATTATATATTATTGTTATATATTGCTAATATATATGTAACTTTCGTTTATTGCATTCATATTTTTGAATACGAATTCTTAATAATCTATTACAACATCCTGTACAAAAACCCTCGAATAGTCACCAAGTACAGTACGGCTTTATAGAATTAGAATCTAGATTAAGTTTGTGTAAAGTTTAGTCAGCATATTCAACATAGTCTGAACATTTTAATTTAGACTGACTTCACTCTGCACTANACATAGTCTGAACATTTTAATTTAGACTGACTTCACTCTGCACTAAAAGAAAAACAGCGAAGAAGAAAAACACTCTCTCTTGATAAGCCTGACACAACGACAACACGTAATTTCAGAATTGCATCATATTAAAATTAGTTTTAAATTTTATAAATTGTATTCCATTACATTAAAATATACTTTAATCTTTATTTGTCAGAGTTAATAAATTAAATTATTAAAAATAAAATTCTCGTGCGAGCTTGTGAAACGATTGTCACACGCTTTGTCACATTACCAGCAGTTTTAAATGTGTTCGCTATTCTTTTTTCTCAGCTACACAGCAGCAAATTTCGCTTTGCCGCAGGTATGGTTACGGTCATTGCGCACAAAAACTCTGAACCCAAATTCGGTGCTGTAGCTCCGTTTATACTGAGTAAACTCGGTCAGAAAGTAATATTACTATCCTCCATTTCCAAATTGGAATTACAAAACCAATATTCTCCAAGATTTGATTTATATTACATTGGCTTCCGACATTATAAATTTTTCACGTTTTTAATTCCTATAACATTTTTTACAATAACCAAAATGTATTTTTCATGTTTGCAGAATTTTGTTTATAAATAATAAACTGATCCATTCGATTACCACAATTTGGACTGCAATTATGGTATACACAATAAATAAACGATAGAAACGACAAAGATAAACTATTATCGACATTTCGGTTTTTTCAAATTTTTTTATGAAATTTCAAAGCGGAAAAACTGTTAGTTTAATGATTGAAAAAATATTACTTTATAATTTAATAAATATATATCTTAATTAATAATAATTTGTCATTTAGAATATTTCAGTGAAAATTATTGGTTCAGAAACAAAACAAAACTCAAAACAAGTAAGAAAGTTCCATTCGTATTCATCCGACAGGAGATACACGTAACTTTTAAATCGTAAATACAGACAAGCCACAAAATGAACTGATACAGTTTAAAATCCAAAAAAAAGTTTTTCTATTAATAAAAACGCTTTTTTTCGATGTAATGAGTGTACCAGAGCTACCATGACTTCCATATAATCATTCCCATGATGAGAACTAAATACCGATATTTTGTTGAATTTTATTAATATAACAAATTAATATAAGTGGCAAATTTTATTTAAAACTGACTGGAGGGTCAATTTATTCTTATCCAACCATACTCATTTTCACAACATGTTTAGATGCTATGACAACTGACTTAATTACCTAATTTTATTTCATTGAAAAATATCAACTCTTACGTCTATAGAAGGTTTTGGACCTCGATTTTTGTCGAATTCACGGTAGTATGAGTGTAGCTTGGATCACAAATACGAAAGTGTTAGTATCAGCTAATAAAAATAAGGTGAACAAGTTTTTAATATTTTATAGCGCAGATGTCGATTTTATTGTTAAGCGGTGACGTCATTTATCCGCACCTTAAAGGTTTTCAAATTTTTTGTTGCTCTAATCGTTTTAGTATAACTCAGAAAATATTCAAAATCGTTATTCTATGGATACGCAGTAATTCTCCTAGAATCGACTTCGCCGATAGGACAGCACAAGTGGTTACACATTAAACACTTTTTTGTCTAATCACTATAGTCCTTCACATTTCTGTCATCTACGTATTTTGTAATAAATTTAATGTAAAAGTCAATTTGGATGTCAATGGATTCCCAAAATTTCAACAACAAATTGTTCCATTTTGCGTAAAAAAGTTATTTCCCAAAACACATAAGCTGATGATGGCATGATATATATATACATATATCATTTCAACATAATAGGTCCTTACCTCAGACAGAATTTTTGCTTCCAAGGAAATTATAATAAAAGCCAGGTCTTTGGTCGATATTTCTAAAATAAAGTTGCAAGCATTTTTTGATCATTCTCATAACATAGAATGTCTAGACAAAATAGATCGCTCATTCCCGATATCTTCCATTGAATGATTATTCCCGATATCCTGGAAATTAGCATTAAGCCCAAGTGTTTTTTCGCATTATACTTAAACTTGGTAAGGAAATATTTTTGGATCATTGCATGAATATTGTGAAATATCAACCCAAACGGGCCATAATTTCTGGTTTTTGAAATTAAGGAAGCGTATAAAAATAATAATTCCAAACTAGATGATTACCTTTATACTTCACGGTCATTTCAATTTTCAGCAAACTACCAAATTTCATCAACGGTTTGTAGCTCGTCAATCCACAACATCCAAATAATTAGATAATTGTTGTTGTTGTTATTGAAGCTTAACAATTATGAGGCATTAAGGCAATAATTGCAATAGATATTCATTCAATCAATATTAGTTTAGTTGCCGTTGAGGTTAAGAGCAGCCATGTCGTCGCTAATAGACGAATTGAACATATTCTTGATTGAATATAAACACTATATAATAACCGAACTTTTCGAACTTCTGATGAAATGTATTGATATGATACTGTCTATGAAAGGAACGGATTCAAGTGCATGCTTTTAGTATTTGAATATATACCAATAATAAAGTTGATGAACCTTTGCTACAGATTCAAATGTAAATACTTTTATTTTATTAAGTAAACATTAAGAGTTATAGATGTTTTGAAATGAATAAAAAATCAGTGTTTCAATTTAATCCTAAATGTGCGTTTTCATTTGCAATTATTATAATGAGTATACAAATTTTGCTCTACTTATAATTATAATGTAGTATTTTATATGAAAAGGTCTTTTGGTTGTTGTAAATTTCAGAAGCTATCAAAATATTCAATATATTTTTATTGAATTTGAATTTTATTTTTATTGCTTCCTTCCCAGAGTGTGGCCTTACCTTGGATTCCTCGACCAAATTCTATCTAATCAATATTGGTGAGCCCATTTTCGGGTAGACTGCCTCTTGATTTTTGAATGTGAATTCAAATATTTCCTATAAGATTTAAGGTATACTTTTTTCCCAGAAAGAATAGTTTAAATGTGAAAATTGGATGAAGCTCTTATGGAAGAGAAATTACAAAAAACTGCTTACCCCATTACGAAATGTTCGATTTTTTTTTTTGGAAAAAGTTAACTCTACAAGTATAATCATACGGATAATCAAAGTTAAGTTGGGAATTGTTATAAGAAAAAAAGTCCAAATTAAATTGGACAAATTAAGTATATAGGAACAAATAGAAATTAAAGAATAATAACATGAAAATAAATACAAGCACACCAAGAAGATTCAACTCATGATTAAACTGTACATAATAGCAGCAAAAATAGTATTAACATATATTCTTTTCAAAAATGGCAGTTGATGATGTTGATGACAATGATGGTAGTCATGATCCACGATGATGATGTAAATCGTGATGATCATGAGGAAACACATAGATGGTTAGTATCATCGTTAATTGATTTAGAAGCATGAATTGGATATCCTTTACGGACCACATAGTGATGATAGAAAAAAAAAGAAATTTTTTTATGAATATAATGAATGATAAAATTCAAATTGCAAATATGGAATTATTTGGCTTGCTCTTGTTTATGCAATGAAATCATTATAGCACATCTGTTTCGCATATAAGATCCTATTAACAACTAATGGATATAAATGGAATTAGCAATCAGTAAAGCAAAGCGGCTTAGAGCTTACAACAAATGCAGTCCCATCGTTATCATTATTATTACTTACTGAAAGCTCAATAATTAAGACAACCACTTATTTATCTAAATTTACTGCAGGCATGGGCAGTTGAATACAAATAAATCAAACTACGTCTACTGGGATATACCCAAATAAATTGGTGGATCGATTGAAAATCTTGATTTCATTTAAATCAACACAACAATCTAATCAAATAAGCTTATGTCTTAATTTAAACTCCTTATACAGATAAATAATGAGAAAATACAATTTATAATAACAAACACAATATGGAAAGTACCCATGTTCAATTATCGGATTTTGAAAAATTACAACTTTTGAAGACTCTCAAAATTAGACAGCCATAAACAATAACTTTACCCAATTGGGACTATCACTTTAATCCTGCACTTTTGCAGGCAAGCAATCATTTATGGTACGTAAAATTGGCTGCGTATAATTGGTTGATTAATTTCATATTGTTTAGATCGAATTGTATACATTTTTTCTCCGATTTTTTTCTTTTTCATAAAGGGCTTTAATGAAATCGGAAATTTTTAATTAAGAGGAAATGTGCCATGCAACACCTTTTACCCTAGTTGAAATAATACGTTCACTAAATTCATTTTTGGTTTTATTCAAATAAGTCCTCTTATAATCCTCCCATTGTTTCAATCTTTCATCATACGTAATACTTTTTTATTTCGTAATGAAAAAAGATGAATGATTTTGGAATGAAAATCCGAGGTGTTAAATTCATGTTCAATATCTGCAGTCGGTAATGCCATTATCCATGTAATGTAAGGAAAGGTTTTGTCCAAATTAAGGAGTCATATAACGATAATGAAAGTCATATATTTCAAATTGGATAGCTCCAAAACGGTAAAACCTATAAAGGTGGGCTTGATAAACAATGAATACATTCTTTTTATCCGAATACTACACATATTTTCATCAAATTCTGTGGAACTACGCAAATGTGGTTTCGCTATTAAAGCCCTTTTCCTTTTGAACTTTACCTTTGCTGCACCGGCTTCAAACGATTCTAACATATGTTTTGTTATAGACATTTAACATTGTTTTTCTATTACCAGAATTATGAATTTAATTTGAATTATTATTATATATTTAAAATCATTTCTACCCGATGTTCTGTTGATGTTATTTAAATTAATGTATTGCTTCAACCATGGAGATTATTTGAATTGCAATACATTATGGATATTTTTCGTTTTAATTCAAACCATATTTGAAATCCGATAGTGAATGATATATTTATTTATATCGTTTAAGTTAGCAACAAGCTTCTTAAATTTTGAAGTTAGTGAAGATAGCAGTACACTTCATATAATGGTAAATGGTATCGGCATTTCAATGAGCTTAATCAATTCCAATTTAAATTTTGATACTTATTTTCTTTTGTTGGAAACTACAAATGGTCATGGTTAATGGTTTTTGTCCGTGTCCTCTTTCTGTTCACTATTAGTTCTCTATTTGGTGGAATCTTTAATCTGTTTTGAGCGCGAATTAAATGTTTGAGTTATCTTGTTTTATTTTGAAATACTTTTTAGGGTTGCTATTTATTCTCTTATTTATTTCCTTACTTCTCATTTAGCATCTGGTCAAACGATTATTAATAAAACAATTAATCGCAAACCGTAAAAAATTATTGCACTTCAGATTTTTTGTAGGTTTTGTCTATTGGTTGGTCTATAGATTGGGTCGCTAATTGTGAAAACCGTCATAAACTTTTTTGTAATATTTATAAATTAATTTCCCAACCATCCGAATTGGCAAAAAATTTAATTAATCTGTCAGTATATATACTTTTCTGTTACCAATCTGATTTTATATTTTGATTATCACTTGTCACTTTTGTATTTAGATATGCGGTTGGATGTGCTTTTTCGTATTCCAAGGTTATCTGTGTGGTATCTATCGTCAAGATGTTTGTAATGTCCGTTTGGCTATCAATAATATGTACTGACCGTAATTTGTGATAAATTTTATGGTCATTCCAATGTTTTGGAAGCTTGCAATACTCTCGGTTGCTATCCATGACAATATCGGCAACAACCAACCGTTCGACGGAATTTAAATTGGCACAGCAAAAAGGATGACAACAACGGTCACTCAACGCATGTTAACTCGCAATCCTGAGCTTGATTTTGTTGGTGGTGTTGTTCCTCTTTATTTTTTATTTTTGGAATGG
Organism: Cirrula hians; assembly: GCA_001015075.1. NCBI lineage: Eukaryota > Metazoa > Arthropoda > Insecta > Diptera > Ephydridae > Cirrula > Cirrula hians. Next base: position 16,129 of record JXOS01097461.1, read on the forward strand.
TGACGATCATATTCCTTGGTGATTCGATGACAGTTGAATTAATTTCTAAATTTCTTTTTTATTTTCAATCAAAAAACCAAAAATTTATGAAATGTATTCTTAAAAGATTGCACTTACGGGTGTAGACATATGTTTTATAATTTCACATTTTTTGTAATTTTAGCTTTTTGTGCTTAAATTTATATTCCATTTATTTTACTTTATTTATTTATTTTTTTCAGTATTTTTTTGGTAATTTTTTATATTCTTGTTAATATTCTTAAACTTAAAATACATAATTTATAGTTATATTTTTTAATTTCGTTAAAAAAATATAAATACGAATAAATAACATTTATTCAGAGAGTGCACTTTTCAGGATTCATCAATTGGTTATAACTCTTTTAAGTTTTATATAATAAGCGGATTTGATGGGATGAAATATACTTTTTTAGAGTTATTTAGGAAGCAAAAAGTTCTATTAGGACTGAATGACTTAGACAGATTGACTGAAATTAATTGTTTTCTTATAGCTTATGCGTTATACCTTTTCACAACTGGGAAGATTGTCAACATTTGAACATCAGAATTGCTTACAGTTTCTTAATAAATGTATCAAATAAAACGAGCTTGCATTTATTGGATATAAAGATTTTTTAACAAGTTTAACTTGATGGAGTATAAACTTAAAATTTTATTGTCTTCTTTGCGGTACTCGAAGTGGTAAAGGAAAATCCGCGGTTAATTCTATATAAGAGTTCGATACAGAGTGTATGAACAACACTCTTATTTCCATTTTATTCTATGCATTTTATA
>JXOS01097493.1:0-24347 GCA_001015075.1 Cirrula hians
AAAAAAAAAAAAAACGAAACTTCGGTTTCCTTTTGTATGTGCGTTGAATAAGGGAAATGAACCTAGTGACAAAGTATCGTAGGTCCTTACTTAGTGTGAAGTCACATCCATATCGTGCCCCGAAAGATGGTCCCTAAAGTAAGTCATCACATGACTTCACTTTAAAACAGCTCTGGTCTTGCTTTTGAACTTATTGTAGTACATTAAAACCAAGCTTATGGTTGGTGAAAAGTATGTTTGAACAGAGAAAACCAATATAAAAATATTGTGAGCCTAAAAACCGTTTCCAGAAGGGAGTGTTGTGTTCAGACTCCTTTTTCATGGATTGTGTGCTATCTTCTCTAGGAGATACTAGCGCACAATTGATTCATATGTGTACCTCCATTTGCTTCTACATCACCGAAGTTCGTACAACAACCAAACTAAGCCACGAGGAAGAGTACAATTAAAGGAGATTGGATTTAATAGTTGCCTATAATATGCGAGTTTACTTGTTGTGAATTCATACAGATAATACCGCAACCATAAATTTTCAGCACTCTTCATTGTGAATTAAATAAATCAAATACTTTTACAAAATTCGATAGAGATACAAATTCAAATACACTTTTTGCAGTTTAGTCGGCTGCGTAGTACTGTCAAGACGCGCAAGTTACCATACTCAACATAAATGTCTAATTCCTACAAAATTAATCAAGATTCTTAAATAAAAAGCAAACAATGTCTCTGTACAAAACACACAAAGCTCAGAAATAATAATGCTTTAACCATACCAAACATTATTTATTTGGTTTTTAAATAAATCGAGCTTTATCTCTGACACATATTTCAATTAAAATATGTTTTAACATTTTTTTAGCACATCAAAATCTTGCCTAACGGTAGATTATGACGAATTCAAACATAACTGCACCATGTTTGTCCAAGTCTTAGTAAACAAGTCATACATGATAATCACACGTAGTTGCTGCTCATGTCCTGAGAGTTTCAGGAGATAAACTGTGTTTATAAAGTTTTGATGACGCTCGAATTATAAACATACCTAGGAAAATCAACATCTTTTACTTATGTGGAAAAACAAATCGGAGATACACGTTGGATAAGTAGTTAGCGACTCTTCTGCATACCCATTGATTTGATTACTTAAAACAAGTCAGAATGATATACTTATCAACATCTTTGACCTACATTCACATTGCAACGACCTGCATCACAATCTAATGTCACCATACTAAGTTTTCATAAGATAACGAAGAGAAATATGACCTTAAACTTTAAATAAATAAAATGTTCTTAGTATCTGAGCAGATTAAAGTATTACAATCAGATACAGTTTTTGCTTTCAGCAATCATACGATCGCGATTCTTTGCATGAAAACCAGGCCAGCCAAGTGCAGACTCAGTTACCCACTTTTACGAATACCATCACTAATCCATACGAGCAAAATGGCCTTGCCAATGTGCCACTGGAATGTTATAAATATGAATGAATCGATACCACCGTTGGTTTTTACAGCTCATGATTTTAACCATTGCGTCATACGCTATTATCGCAATTAGAGCCATATATGTTGAAAGTGCCTTGCACATGTTCATAGGATTTTGAAAGTGTCCATGGCGTACTGCGTAATCGGCCTCATAAACGACATTATATATGTTGATTTTGATAGCTTCAAGACTCAGCTGTTAACAGAGCCTTTAGTCATACTTTCGTCTCTATGCACGCTTTCATCTGTCGATATTTTTTTGTGCAGGTCATTCATTAACTCCTTGCCACTGGCTCTCTGTAGTTCAGTTGCAAGACCATCACATCTATCTGCCTTGTTGGACGTAAACTGTTTGGTGGCAATGTCCAATTTGCTATGATCAGGCGTTCTTTGTAGAGCAAAGCTTTATATTATGAAACACCAGTGGCGGTGGAACTTGCCGTTTCATTGGTCGTAGCTTACTTTTCAGTCAAAATTGCATACAGTCTTTTTATGGGCAAAGGCGAATTCAATCATGAAAGGATCAAGTCAACTCCTTTTCCAGAAGTGAACCAAAATTAGAATCAAGAAGAAATAAGGCACACATATGCTATGAGATGATTACAGATCAACCGTTGAATTTCAAAATTTAGTCCTCAAATTGACTGCGCCAGAACAGTTCATATTTCTTACTGAAGTTGGGTGGGTAGTCATAGAAAACAATTTACCTTACGTCTGTTCATCTTAGGTGGCCCAAATAGACGGAATTAAGCAGAATTAGCCTCAATCATCAGTTACATTTAGCAAAAATTTCGTAATTGAACGGGTATAGCTATGATCAATATGTGTATCACAAATGGGACTGCATGCAATTCAGAGTGTTCCGAAAAGAGGGTTTTACGCATATTAATCAAGAAACATTAATCAAATTCAACTCAACTCCATTATATAGTGGACGAAATTTCATTATTGAGTGATCAGAAATATGATGAATGTTTACAAAAAATAAGCAAGATTGGATGAAAATCAAAGAATCCTCCAATACACCTAATTAGTCCAGAAAGCAAGAAACATTAATCATATTCAGCACAACTCCATAGTGGACGAAATTTGATTATTGAGTGATTAGAAATATGATCAATATTTACAAAACAATAAGCAAGATTGGATGGAAATTCGACCAAAAGTTTATTCTTGATTTATCGTTACTATGAACAATGAGCTTACGCCCATTTCATTAGCTGACTCGCACTAACGATCTTTAGGTTCTAAATTCCTCGAATTTCAATGTGTTGGTTGCATGTTTATGGACTAGCAGTAATTCTCTAAATTCCATAAAAGTTCGAAGTTAATGCATGAAATCAAGTTTTATATATTTCAAATGTATGTATTATATTATCTTCAATTTATTAAGTATATCTCTTTATAAAATTTGATGAAATAGTTAAAAATTTTTAGTTTCATAACATTTAAAAACATTAAAGTCGACGGATTGCCCGCTTTATGCCACTGTTGCACTATAGTTGAGGTGTCTTACTTGAGTGACAGATTAGCACCACAAGTTAGTTAGGACATACGTTCAGACCCTCCTATGTATCGTTTAAATACTCCATGTATAAACAGTTAATAGTATGTACATTCCCAAATTGTCACCATCTGCAAGCAGAATGTATATCCCATTATTTACATGTGACCACGTGACAAGCTGCCTATACACTTGGAATTAATATTCAAATATTTTATATGGTATTTTATATAATTCGAGAATAGACTGTTTTACTTTTATGTTGGTAATACTGTTAGTGACATCTGTTCTAAATTTAATTTCATTAAATTTCACCATGTTAACGTTCGTGTTTTCAAAACGATTTTGGTGATTTTTACAATTTCTGATTTTGCTGAGCAAAATAGTGGACTGTGGACTGATATTTCAGCTGCGAAACCGTGAAAATTGTTGCAAAGGGCCTTTGAAATAAATATTCAAAAGTGATAAATGGTTTCAAAGAAGGTAGAGAACAGTTTGATGACTTGGAACGCTCCGCACGACCGTCAACGGCAATGAGGAAACCGTAAGGAAAATCATCGAATTGGTGCTCGCAAATCGTCGATTGACAATTAGAGACCCTCGATATTGTTTAAAAATCAATTGGATCAGTTCAAACTATTTTTAAGGATCCTTTGGGCCTTAGAAAAGTCAAATCACTTTTCAAGAGATGGTTTCTATAACGTCTATTTATGCATTATTATAGGAGATGAGATTCGATTGATATCCTTCTGTAACTGCTCTACTCACCTGACTTACCTCCACGGGACTTTTGGCTATTTCCCAAACTCAAGAGAGTTTCAATGTGAATCACTACGCGCTTTGATGGCGTTACCGGTAAACAACCTTTTCGCATGCTTCGAGGTATGGAATTGGTATAAGTGCATTGGACCACAGAAGAAATACAACGAAGGGGATGAAATTTTTTTAGAGGAACAAAGAACGATTTTTCATTTTATAACAAAATTCACCTTACTTTTTGAACGCATCGGCGTTCATATTTTATATTGATAACTGATCTTAATTTGCATGCGCAACAGCTGTGACCCTGCATGCTACATAGCCAAGATCGTACTGTGTCTTAGAAAATTTATAAACATACATAAAATTGATGATCGTGCGGGAATTACGTATGTAATTTAACAACAATTCAGCTAAAAGTAATGTGTTTATACGTCAGTGGTGATCTTGACACTCAATTAAATTTATTATTTACTATAACTTGTAACATACAATTTTTGTCCTTAAAGTATTTCACCCATCAAAAATTATTTAGCTAGCATATTGCCTTATATATTGTAAATAAATTTGATACGAATGATTTTACCTTAAGAATTATGATTTATTTTCAAATAAATTTTCGGCATGAAAGTGATTGTTTGAAATTATTATTAAGAAATTGCCCACAATATTTCAGGTGGGTTATGTTACCGAAATAAATGAGCCAACCCTATACTATAACACTCTTTAGTCATCATAAAATCAAGAAAAAAATTAATTCAAGAAAAAAATTTTTAATTTTCTATAATCCATTAATATTCACCTTATTTTACTGTATATTTTTGCTTAGGCTCATTTAGATATATTTTGTTTTCAATAACTGGTTTTAAATGTTATTTTTTTCCTAGCAGGTACAAAATGACTATGATAATTGTAATAATAAAAACATTCATGCCGTACGTAATGGTATTGTGAAATTATAGTTCTTCAATTTTTTTATATTACTACATTCCTTCAGTTTCATAGTATTAAAGGATACTTGATAATTAGTTGCGGTGATGACATTTTAATGTTCATAGAAATATTTGTTATGTACCACTTTATTATGTTTAAAATAACTCTTATCGCCTATTTTAATCTCACAGTCGTGAAATAATTTTTATTAATGATTATATTTCTATCGTCACGATTTTGGGAGAAAGTATATTTTAAAGTATATTATACCTTCATCTTAACGGGCTGGCGGTCTGGCAGGTGCAACGGTTTGTGAGACACAACGAATGCTATCAAAACATGGTTTCAATTTAAATAATGAATAAAGTAATGAAAAAACATATTTTTTGTTAATTTTTTAAGTCTATTAATTATTTGTTAATGCAAAGTCCCTCATAAGTTGGGGGTCTTTTCAACATTCATAGTTAAGATCTACCATATACTTATCTATTTAATTTAGAATATTAATAATTGACGATATATAGGTGTGTTTCTTATGTTTTTTGGTCAACAATTATAACTTGTTCAATGTTTTTATTTCTTCTTCAAGGTCCCAACATTCTTGCTAGACCTCGTTTAGATAATCTATTATAGTACTCAAGAGAAATGAAATTTATGTTTTTGTTGTTGCTCCTGCGCTTGTTGCTGCTGCTACTGTTTTTGTTCTATTTGCTGGTATTATGGTTGTTGTTATTGATCTGCTTGTTTTTGTTGTGCTTGTTGGTTGTCGCTGTTATCGAAGTGGTGATAAACGTAACCTTTAATTATGCGGTTACTGGGGTTACTGCAAAAACAACAACACACTTAACACTTGTAATATACTAACAAAAATAAAGCATTTAAATATCGAAACATAATAACATGTTGTGCGGTGATAAATGTATCCTTGAATTAGGCGGTAACTGTAAAAACAACATACTAACCACGTAATATATATTTTAATAAAAGCATATTAGTCAGTAATATTAACTCCTTTGAGTTAAAAAGCATATTTTTCTATTAAATTGTTTTTTAATTTTTTTCATTTTTTCTTTTTATAATTTGAAATAATTAAAATAAAAAAAATGTAAATTTAATTCTTGGAATTTTAAAGATTGTTGCTCATGGATTATAAATTTTTTTTGTTTGTTGATATCGATCAAAGGCTAATACACATGCACTGGTCTCTCTCAGCAATGCTTGATGGAGAATGTCCTTTTTTTAATACAATCTATGGAAATCATAATCGAGGGGAATGAAGAAAACACATTCTCCATCAAGCATTTCTCTGAAAATGTTGTGATCATGATCAATTGCAGAATCATACTTTAATTGAATTGATTTTAATGTGCTAAATAAACTCATATTGTTATTTTCAATGTTTAAATGTTGATCTCTAAAACTTGACAGAACTTATTTCAAGTTACAATACTTACATTTGTTTAATTATTCATTATTAAAATTTACTGTCATTATTGAATTCGCATAACTACATATATCTAATTTTTATTTAAAATGTTTCATATTTTAAATTGAAGTGAATATGAAACGCAGAAATACTTTCAGTTATACCTTCAATATTCGTTTCTTTTTCAATTAAATATTTTCTGAAAACTTCTATAGCGTTTTTAATGGTAAATGTTTAACTGGGAGCTGGGTAGTCACGTTGTTTTCTTATCTAAGGTGGTAACGTTGTAGTTGTTGTTGATAATAAAATTCGATTTTGTATGGTCTTAATAAAGAAATACGAGTATCACATAAATTATATATATTACTTTCATAATGAAACTGATGATGATTCTAATTATTGTACCTTTCAAACAATTTTTTATGAAGTGAGTACTTTATTTATTTATTTATTTACAAATTTAAAGGTTAACAATTCATTATAAAGAAAAAATCGCTAAAACAAAAGTACGACCTTATTTGACAAAAGAAAAATTATACAAAGTTAGTATGTATAGTTGAGTATAGAAATTATGGATTTTTTTAATGTTTTGTACCGTTCGCGTATTTAGAGTGTTCAACTCATTTCTTGTAACAATTGTGTTTTTTCTAGCTGAGTTGTATTTGGGACAGTCGACTAGTATGTGTTAAACCATCATCATCACATTGCAAATGCCACATGTCCTTCCCAACGACGCGTTCAGAATATGCTGGTGGGTAAGCTTTGTGTGACCCAATCTAAGTCTCGCACAGTTTTCCAGATGGTTTATGTTCGTATCCTGCAAAAGGTTTGATTTTTCCTGGTGGATATTTATATGAGTGTAGTGGTGTGGCTCATATCTCCATCTGTCATTGTACTCGGTCAGTTCGTGCAGCTTACGGCATTTTCTTATTGCAGCTTTTTCGAAGCTTTTGTAGATTGGTACTGGTTGCTTTGTCGCTACTTTTGCTGCGCTATCTGCTAGTTGTCGTCTGTTGGGTGAGATCTTATTGCGAATTATTGTTATCGTTGCGATCTTTTGTGTCGTTTGTTTTATAGCTTGTATCGCTGACATGCTGTCCGAACATATAATATAACGACCTCTATGTGTTATTGGATAGTTTATGCCTTCTAGTATTGTTGTTGCCTCCGCAGAATAAATAGAGCAGTATTGGTTGTAGCAGTTATAGTTTTTGATCCGTCTGTGTAAAGCATGTAAAATTATCTTTCTGGGAACGGTTTGGTAGCGTCTTTGAACTGTATCTTGTACGTGCTTGTATCAGTCGATTGTTTCGGATATTTCATCATTTCATCAATGAAACATGAATCAGTTTCAAACCAATGTGGAGTTTTATAAGCAGGCTTCATTTCGGGTGTAGCAATCAAATTGTTTATTTTTGAAAGTTCGCAGCGTTTCAGTTTTGTCGAGGCAATTCTCAGTCGTCGTTGTAATTTCTGCAAGACTACTTTATGTATGAGCTCACTATTTAATTACTCAGCTGGGATATCAGCCTTCACACGTTCTTGAAGACTAAAAAATCAGAAAGCATTAATTTCACCGGGCTGGTTGGAAAGGCGATTGCCACATGGTATGGTGCTGCCAGCATATTCAAATGAGTTTAGGCACATTTGTCGTATATCGGAAGTCCATAGTCAATTTTGGAAAGAATTGTCGCTTTTGTCACATTTAGTAAGGATTTTGTATGAGCTTAGCATCTCTTCGAGCTAAAGTCCTTAACAATATTCAGTCTTTCAGCAATGGATTTCCTTATTTCTCAGCAAGGACTCTTAAAATTCAGTTTCTTTTCAAAAATTTCCCCGAAGACATTTAAATTAGCTGTAACGTTAATAGTTTCATTATTAACTTCGATGTCTGGAAAATTGAATTTTTTTTTACAAATATTGAGAATTTTAAATTTTTTATATTTTATCTTCAAGACAGATTGCTTTGCCCATTCTGTTGAGAACTTTTAGCAGGATTGTGGTCTTTTTAATAAAATAAATACATCATCTGCATTTAAAATAAGATGCTACCGCTTAAACTTGATCATAATTGAGCAAATTTTATTAAACGTAATTGTAAAAAGCGTGACTGATAAGGGGACTCTCGCGGAGAACATTGTAGAGCTTATGCATGGTTTTAATTAAAACGGTGGCAACTTAGAAACAATTTAACAAGATTACAAATTTTTTTACCAACGTTCCAGTCTGCTAAAACATCTAAGACCACATGTATCCCTTCATAGTCATGGCCTTTTCCAAAGTCTATGGTCAAACTCGTTACATAATTTCTTGTAGACAAAACAGACATAAAACGAAATGGTTAAAGTAAAGTTGGGAGTCAGCTGTTCCCTATCCTTCTTTGAACGAAACTTCATGGCAACATATCAATTTTTTAAACAATTACGAACCAAAAGATTGTTATTGAAACTATTGTTTCTATTTTATTAGGCTGAAAAATTAAAACTATAACGGCTTTTTTCCGTACCTGAGGGTATATACCAGATGAAAGAATATCATTGTTTAGATTGACAAGTCTTTCTTTTGCTTCTCTTGACCAATTTTTAACATGGGTATATGAGATCCTTTCAAAATCAGATTTTTTCCCGAGAGTTAGGATACAGTTTGTTCAAATTTTATTATACACATTGGGCTTTCTAACTTAAGCGCATTTGCGGAAGATTTGTTATTGTTGTTATTTGTACATGTAGTTTCCATCGCAGCTTTTTTATTAGCGCTGAGTGAACTTTGGAAGTTTGAGTCAGAAGAATTTAAAGACCAATTTTGTGCAAAAAAATTTGCCATTTCAAAAAGATATTCGATCATTCTGCCATTTTTCTTTTAACATTTAAAATTTTTTGGTTGTTCATGCCAGCTAGTGCCCTTATGTTCGCCCAGGCTTTTTGTGGATGGATGTTAAGGTTAATGTCAGCCGTGAAATTTTCTATACTGTTCCTTTAAGATTGGATTTTTTCCAAAAAATTCCGATTGCTCTTTAATAAAGAAGGATATTTTTTTTTTGATCGGTTCTTTTTGAAAATGTCCCAGAGACGCTGTTTGTTATTTCTTCGTGTGGCCAGCTCTTGGCTGCACAAATGGGTTGTATCTTCTGACAGTTCCCCCCAAAGCTTACGGTATGGTGGGGTGAGTAAGCTTTCTCTGGAAAGCATTCTAATCCGAAGTATCAGTTTAAAATTTTGATGGGGCTTGGAAGCTAACTGACTTTGAAGAGTACGAAAAATTTCACAAGATTGGGAAGTGATCGCTATTGTTGAGATCGTTTAATGTAGTGGAATGAATGAATGATAAGGTCGAAAAATATAAAACTGTTTAGAGAAGGATTGTATTATGCCATGTATTATATATAGAAGAAGATTACAGTGGACTTTTTTTTAAGATTTATTACAACGGCTAATGTTCCAGATCGGGTTAGATGAAATTTATGAGGAATATTGGTTTTTATCAGAATACCGATGCCGATGTTTTGAAATCGTATTTCGGGAAGGTTGAGAAAATAACCCTTCTAAGTTCTGAGACAAATACCCTCTATGCCACACGGCAAATGCGTTTCTTATAGTGATACAAAATCTGGTATATGCTCTTTTAAAATAATTTGAACCTAATTATAATTATTTATTTAACCCTTGATATTTCCCAGAAGTATTGAAAATATATTGAAATGAATAACGTTGATATTACATATTTATATTCAAAAATAAATATGCTTGTAAAATTTTGTATGCCTCTGTACAAAAACAGTGCTTGTTAGTAGGAGATTTTTTTTTTTGTTTCTTACTAAATTGCAATTTAAGATGACATTTGATTGTCTTTTACTTTTGCTATTACTTTTTGGTATTTGGGTGTTAGGAGCAATTGTTCCTTTTGAGAAAAAGTGTCATCGTTGTTTGCTAGTCTTGACTGCTTGTTTTGAAGCTGACGAAAGAAGACGAAAGATGGTCATGCTCTCTATTTACTTTGATCAGTAAGGTATTGTGCAATTGAGCGTTTACTTCGTGAGGTTTGTTGAGTGGTTAAGTTGAACTACTGCTTATTTGGCTATTGATTTTGTGATTTTGCTGCTGTGATATTTGTTTTTTAATTAACTCCAATGCTAAATGTGTTTTGAGTGATTATAGAGTAAGAATTTGGAGTCTGCGAAGAAGACGGGAAACGTGATTTATATGCATGTTTAGCTTCTTTCACCGAACACTTGTTTTCTGTTTATATTTTTATTATTTCTTTCGCTTCGATGAACATAGGACAATCATTAAATTATCCTGGATTATCAGCTGAGGAATAACCACAGAAAAGACGTGTGCACATTTGTGGATTATGAGGTGGGACATTACAGGTTTCGCAATGAGGCAATTTCGTGCACCGCGTGGCTGTATAACAAGCAACTGGGAATATATTGCCTCACATTAACTTTACGCCAAGCAAAAATGACAGTGCTTGTCATGTGGTAGAGACCGAATGTAAGAATGAGCTTACGACATTGTTATATAATTTTCTGAGTGTTTTTAATTAATTTGTCTGACGCAGCTTTATTTCTTAATAGAAGGAGTAAACTCACGTCACGAATAGTACTTATTTATTATATTTCTTTTGATAATACTTGAAGTGATTTGTTAACCGTAAAGCATTAACACCTCGAGAGCGGTTTTTCTGGATTAGCTTATTGAACCACAACGATTCGTAGATTTCTGGTAAATCGGGGAAATTTTTCCTCTGAATTTATAAACCTTTTGTTCCATTTACGATATTTCTCCCTTAATCGCTTAGAATTGACAATCGATTATCCCCAAATGGGGGACGTTGCGTGAAAAAAATAAAAGGGGAAAACTATTAACAATAAAGTAGAAAAGTTAAATCAAAAGCACAGCTCGTCGAATGATAGCTGATGACTGATGAGAATTTTATATGTGTGAGTATAGTTTTGAACATCAATAATTTGAACATTCTTTAATTGCGATTCATGGTCTTGCGCACGAATTGTTTCTAATTCATCATTACTTAAAATTATTTATGTTTCAATTTCACGGTATTCAAACAATTGTATTTTCAATATTTTTTTTAATCAAAATTACTATTATTGGTACTTTGGAATTGATGTAGTATCGTAGACTAACAAAAAATGACGATGAAAGGGATGGGTGGCATTAATAATACCTCCGATGTTATTTTCTTTTGAAATTAGATCTTGACGAAAAGATGCTTTAGCCTCTTCACCTGTGAAAATCCGTGAAATGGGACTCAAAGTTGTAATGGGTTACAATTTTTTTCTATTTGTTGTTGCTATTGTTGTTGATATTTTTATGGTTCCTGGCTCTTAAGTAGTAGTAATTGAATCAGTTGTCTGATTAGTAGAGAGTTCATCTATTGATTCTTCTAAACTATACAAACTTTTTTGTTTTTTAAATTTTGTCTGCGTTTGTTCATTTCAAGTGAAAATTAATTAACTTTCAATAGTAATCAAGAAATATTTACTTGTAATATATCATTATTTACAATGATGTATTGAGTTTAACATTTTTTCGATATAGTTTCATTTGTTAATTTTTCTCTGACAAATTTATTAGTTTCCAGAATGGTGACTTGATTCCTATTGGATAAGAATAGTTAATTCAATTATTTAATAATTATTTATTTAAATAATATAAAAGAAAAAATTAAATTTCATAACTATTTAAGTTTTCAATCGATGTAATCCGTTTTAACTTTCGAATGGAATTGATATATAAAAATATAATTTAATTTAATTTCTCGTATTCTTCGCTTTTAGAAAAAAAATGAACAATTATTTTTTTTTTTTTTTTTTAAAAACAGATAAAAGTATTCTCTGTAAAATATTTTATGTTTAATTAATGCTTTTTACAATGAACATTTTTTTGGTATTTTAATATAATTAAAATTAAAATGAAATAAAAATAATATTTTTGAAAATGATTATAAGAATGATTTTGAAATAATTTTGTAATGTAGTTTCAAATTTCAACTTAACAATCATTCTTAGATACATTTTAACATCAAAATAGTCATTTCCAGCATTCCAGGTATTGGTTTTCTGTTAGCCACTTCACATCATATTGTTCTTAAGAAGATAGATAGATATCGAAAGGAAAAAATTTATATAACAGGAAACAGTGATTTGTTTCATCATTTAATACAACAGAAATTTCCTAGATTATAAAACGATTGTTTGAAAAAAAAAATTTACGAGATGTAGAGCACACAACTTAAAATTATATTGTGATATCTTTCGTTGAGGAGTTCTGTTTTCTGGAAACAATTTTTTTAAGAGAAGGCATTTAACCACACTCTTCATAACACGATACTATCAGATCCATAAAAAAATGTAATTGCTAGAAGTACGTCCAGTACAATCGAAATAATAAACCGATGGCTTTCGTATTATAAATAAATGTAAATTTGGCTAAATTCAGTTTAACTGTTGTTTAACCAAAACTGTTAGAATTGAAAAATATATTATTAGCAAAACCCATATGGAAACATGTACGAATAGAGATGAAGAAAGCCAAAATACGGAAATAACTATAAATTGGCAAGGAAATTTTTAAATTTAAAGTAATTTTGGTTAGTCACTTTCCCCAATCTGTTCTATCAGCCTATCTAGGAAATGCCAATCCCAAAAATAAAATTATAAATTTCAAGGTTTTGAAAACGACCCTGTTTTTGATATCATTACACTTAGAGAATTAAAAGAAGCATTTAAAAAATATCCAAATATTACTGGAAGAACCATTCAAAAACATATCTAGCAGGAAAGAACAACTTAAGTAAATACAATATTTTCATGACGATCCAATGTTAAGTTGAGCCAATAATGTCTAAACGAACGAAAACAAAGGGTAAAATGGATGTCAGCAACGAATGAAACAATTAATGAGATAACTCCAATCATATGATAAAGAATCGATCGACACTATAACAGCCTTATTAACATCTGAAACGAGTAACAAATGTATTCTTAACATAATTTGTAATTGAACAAAATATTTAATAACTATATCCATTGATCACAAACAGTTTCAAAAGTGATTAAACAAAGATTAATTCTAATTCATGGTTCTATTAAACATATTCTTACCATTACGGTACTGAATATTCAGGGAAACTACTTTTTTTCGACAATTGACTCCCCCATAATTTACACATCATCATAAAACCATTGCTATCATAGAAAGAAAGGTCAGAACCTTGAGTTTTGGGGGTATTAGTTAATATTAACATCGACTATTGCGAAAAAATTTTTTTTATTGAAAGATCATGAAATACTTAATGAATTTTTATTTTTATTATTAGAACATTGCTTTTATTACGAAAAAAATCATTGAATTACGTTGAATTGTTAAACACGTTTGTTAAAATAAACGTTTAACCTTATTTGTAAGAGGGACGTATTTTAAAGTTTTATCGTGAATTATCATGCAAAATAGAGATGTTCGTGATGGTTTTGTTTTGAGTTTCAATGCGAACATGAATGGGAACATTTTTAATTGTTGATGAGAAACATCTACAACTCTTATTGGAGCATATGCTATAAATTCATTTTGGCTTAGCATTGATTTAACATTTGCATAGTTGTAGAAGCTATCTTGAAAACTTGAATACATATCATATAACACAGCACAACGAGTTTGATCCATTCTCAGATTTAAATTATCATATGAATATTTTGCACAGTTGCTACGAACTTTTAATATCAGTTAAATCGCAATGTGCGAAAGAATTCTTTTCTATCTTTTTCAAAGTCTTAAAAGCATTTTCAATGGAATACAAAATCAAAATAACCTTTAACAAGTATAGTGCTCGTAGATTTTTCATTCTGTATGCATCTAACAATTTTCAAATCAATCTTCTTAAGAGCATTTAACGCTATATAACTTTTTGTTGATGTTGTACCTCCCAAATGTCTGGTAACATATCTTTCAATTCCATTTAGTTCATAGCGAATAAATGTACCATATGCATTGTCTATTATTGTTCCGTTTCCTTTATTAATATATCCTTCAATATACAATAAACTTTCGCTTATTGAAATATAGAAACATAAAGAAGATTTTAACGGTTCCATGTAAGCGTATTGTAATTCTTTCGCCTCGAAAATTTCCGTCTCTGTTGTCCGTGTATGTTGTCCCCGTTACAGTTAATGTTATCGACATACTCTATGATTCTTGGGAAACCATTAGAACAATAATGATAACTATTAAGTTAACATCGGTTTATATATCCTTATAATTAATCCAAGAATTATGATTAGATGAGAAGCCTAACTATTTGACATACATCATATTGCGTTTTTTTATTAATATATTTTCAATAAGATAAACTTGAGGATATTGGGTTTTCATTAGAAACCTCCTCCTTTTACTTCATTACCTTAGTAAGGTTCCTAAACATAGGTAATTGGATTTTGAATATATTTAATTTTTAAAATTTCTGGGGTATATCCTTTTTCAAACAAATGTTAATACTTGCTTACTCTAACGTGATCGTTTATTTTAAACTTACGTCTATGGAAGACCTCTAAATTCCTATATACGTTTTGTAATATCATTTTTTCATCTGAAGAATTTACTTGATTGTAATGAAATTATACATGAACTTATATTTGTCTACCATTCTTTTATATTCATTAAACCATCTAAACGACCCCTTAAAGCTGAACTCTTTCCACGGTCTATTAAAAAGTTGTACGATTGCTGCTGACGGATGAAAATTTTGAATTTTATTTTTTATATTTAATTCTTTACCATCTTCAGTTTGAATATAATTTGGTATATGTTTACTCTCTCGGAAGATACTGTTAATTGCATCTACAACCTGTTGCGCTGTTTTCTTTTTATGAACTATAGGCCATGCTTTTTTCGAAAATGTATCAATAACTGTTGATACAACGGATTACTTCATAATCAGCCTCATAATTACCCATTTCAACTAAATCCGCTTGCCATAAATCATCAATTCCGTTTATAAAAACTGTTTACAAATAACGGAATCCTTCGTTCTCTCATAATTACACATTTCCACTAAATCCGCTTGGCATAAATCATCAATTCCCTTATAATCTTCGTCGTTTAAAATTGTTCCGTGCCTGTTAAAGTAATTTTTCAGTGATGGTTCTTTTGGGTTCCATACTATTTCATTCTTATTGATTAATTCCTTTTTTCAAAATGTAGTTATTGGCTGCTTAATTTTTTTAATTATAACAGTATCCGCTTCATAGATTGAACTAGACAAAAGTTTAAATAGATAGTTTTCAATCACTTTAACATTCTTGTGTATATCTGTTAATACTTTTTTTTTATAGCGTTATTTTCCTTTCAATTGTATGAAGAATTAAATCATAATCGTCAATTATCCTCGTATTTAAAATTGTCTGAACATCTGTTATCTGCTTTTCTAAGTTTTTTTTTTATAATTTTTCATAATTTTCCATTAACAACTTTTTGTTAACCGCATCATAATCATTTTTAGGCAAACTCAAATTTACAATACGTTGCATAGATAAATTTAAATTCTTATCTTGATTCACGTTGACACCTAAACTTATTTTTGTCACATGATTAAGATTATTATCTCTTTTTTGCATGCAACCAAATTTTTTTATTTTAGATTTCATATTTAATATAATAAATTATATTTGATTCTTTCAACCCCTCTATTATACAAAGAATTTATGTTTGATGATTGTTATGTATTGCGGTTTGAAATCATATGAGTAATTGAAGTCTGTATACTAACTCATTAGGATATACAAAATCTGATTGATTATCCTATGATTTTAATATTCTACTTCGGTTTCGTTAGACATCTGTATTTGAATTTGTTAGCTTTCGTATAATTTATTAATATTTTCATTGCCCTAATGGATTCGTTTATGCGCATTTGTAATTAAAAAATGTCTACACAAATCGTCTTCGTTATAATGTAGAGGTTCATTTTGGAACCCAAGCTGATATCATCTAGGTGAAAGTATCCATTTATTTTTCCCTTTCATTATTTTTGTTGTCAAATTGGAGATTCTTATTAGCGTATCACAATACGCTATATAATTTATCCGAATTTGTAGTATTATTAAGAATTTTGAACTCTTGATATGGATTTTTTTAATAAATTTATTGTTATTGCTCAAATATATATTATAATTTTAATTTAATTGCGTTTTAGCTTTACACTTAACAGATTTTCGATCCTTATCTGCTTTAATCTTTTTATAATTTGAATTAAATTGGGATTAACTTTACGTTTAACAGACTTTTGATCTTGATCCATTTTAATCCTTATATAATCTTCATAGAATTGTGTTTTAGCTTTACGCTTAACAGACTTTCGATTTTCATCTATTTTAATCCTTTTATAATCTACATCGAATTATGTAATTGCTCTACGTTTCGACTTTTATCATCTTCATTAACATCAATAAGATAGATCGTTTTTCATAATACCAATTACAATTTCACTTCCATCAGATTTAAAGTTTTTCCATTTATTAAAGTTGATAGATGTGTTTGTGTAATTGATGTTGACTCCTTACTTCCTAAGCTACTGTACTCTCGCTCATTCCCTATGCTATTAGGGGAATTTAAAAAAGAGTTATCGTTTTTTGTTGTAGCGTAACAGTATCATCTTGATTACTGTAAAATGTTCAACAATTTAATTTAATGGTTTTGTATTAGGTATAAATATATCTTCCAAATAATTAACTTTAACTATATCACCACTTTAAATTTGTTGAATTTTATTTTTCAACACCGCTCTTGCAAGATCAGTTAATGTTTTTAATAGGTTCATCTTTTATATTATATTGCTAGTTTGGAGCTGGTGTGTGTCTGTACATTGGTAAATGTTTATTTATAGCTAAATAAACTCATCAAAGCACTTTCGATATCTCCCGTTGGTTAACGAATCATCTTTATTTAATGGAAGAAATCCATATTTATCGTTCTAACATTCATTTCAAATTTTAGAAAATTGTTAAACGATATTTCTCTGTTAACGTGATAATTATAGATATGTTTGAATTAAATAATTAAATTAGCATTATCTCGAATCATACTTTTCGGTATTTTCGTATACAATTGCCATAGATAGAAACAATTAAAATATTTATGTCTTCCCAAACAAAAGCACTTTGTTAATCGCAAATTACATCATTAAATATAAACATTGAGTAACGTTTAGCTTTATCAGGAGCTATTACCGCTTCATTTTCCATACATAAAAAAATTTGACACTCCTAATTGTTTCAATTAGTTTCTCTCAATAAAAATATTTTGGTTGATTTAGAGAATTTGAATAAATATGAATATTTTATAAATTTAAGACCATTAGGACTTTCAATTGAACTGAGTATAACGTAAGTTTTAGAGTTTACTTAGTTAGTTTTAGTTTAGAGCTCGACTTGAATTATGTAAAATTGGACAATGCTGAATTTTAGTTTTTGATTTAAAAAACAAATCACCAGTTTTAAATTTTAAATGCAGAGGTTGCTTAATACCCCGTATTTATTTATAAGATTACAGATATGTTCTGTCTAAGTTGGGAAAGGGAGCTGTTAACAACTTGCTTAATAAACTTCCAATAGATTAATATTTACCAGGTCATCAGTTTTGTGGTCCAGGTAAGAAATTTTAATATCGTTTAGAAGGTGGGGAAAAGGGTTTACATCTCTTAGATACAGCTTGCAGAGAACACGACATTACTTATTCACAATCAAAAGATCGAATTAAAAGACTTCAAGCATATAAATTATTAGCAGAAAAATCTTGGCAACGAGTGAAATCAAAATATAGCAATTTTTAATTTTAAAAAATCTACTATAAATATTCCGCGAGTAATGCCATTACCAAAAATCGGTAGTTTTCTACCCTTAGTTTCCATATGAACAGCACTAGGGGCATTTGGAGGTATAGCATCTAGCCGAGCAGCTATTGCTGCGACTATTAACGAAATAATCGTTATATGAAATCAATAGCAATGGGTTTATATCTTAAACCATATAAACAGTGAAATGGACTATATTCAGATTTGTTCCTATGGGGAATTGTTTACCGAAACACCCATTACAAACGGAATGTGATATTGTCAATTTGGATGATTTCAACAGTACAAGATCTCATTTGGTAGCTTACTTAAATTATAAGGAATAAAAATTATAAGGAATACTTTAATAGCTTTGGAAATTTACCACCACCACGAGAAGTTGCAAAACATTTAAAACTCAATACAACCATGATTAAAACAGAAATATAACAAATTCAATTGCAGTTTATTTATTTATGTTTAAAATTTTTATTGAATAAAAATACCAAATGAAATATCTTAAAATTAAACAAAAAAGTTTATTAATTAATTTTTAATCTGAAGGTTTTTTTAAATGTACTTAATATAAAATGACCTCATGCAAGAGTGTCAATGCCATTAGGAAGAATGTATCTTTTATCATCTAATCTGCTCACTATACCATTACTTTCATCATTCCTAATTCATTTTACCATTGCTTTCATTATTCCAACAAACCTATATACATCGGTTTATCATAAATAATCTATTCATTTGCGTTGGAACCATGATTTAAGTAAATAATAATACACTATGAAAATTTGGTTTAGCCATCAGGGCGCGATCACTTAATTTTTTCCCATCCCTTTTCCACTCATTAACAATTTTTACATCTCCTCGTTTATTAACATTTTCCAATTTTTTTCCATAAACCGCATTATTCAACTGTTTTTCATATGCATTGTTAGCTTTTCTATGTGTTATTTAAATCAATATATTTTTTTAACCTATTACTTAAGTTGAAAGCAATAACTCTGAGAATTTTTTTTTTTTTTTTTAATTAAGCAATGCTGAAGACATTGCTGAGATTTCTATAACAACTAATATATTTTTCTTTCCCATACAAATTTAATAATAGCTTTTTCACTTTCATTGAACCACATATATTATTTTCAGCTCAAAATGGTAAATCATAATGTTTTGGATATATAGAATCTGGATTCTAATATAATTTTTCGTCCAAAAAATAACCAACTGGCGAATCAACAGCTTTTATATTTAGACTATTAACAGGTTCAACCCATTTAAACCACTATGTGGAAGCTTGTTTGACATGGCATAACCATAAAGATTATTAACTTCTAAATACATTAAATACTCAGATATACTTAGGATTCATCATGTTTTGCTAAGTAATTTTGATAAGCTAAGGAATATCGTTTAGAACATTAAACTACCTTCTCGAAGACCCTACTGTATAAAACTATTCATTTGAACACCAATTAACAATTCTAACTGAATATGTGTGGTCTTTAACAAAGTATCTTATGATAAATCTGCTGGTTATTGAACCGGCTTTAAATTGTTTATATCCAAATTAAACCATTCGAAAATTTTCAAATGCATCTTTTAAAATTAAAACATTCGATTTAGAATAAATTAATAAGTAATCTAATAGGGTTTCACAATTAACCTCTTATTGAAAAAATTTTAAATATCTAGGAGGATGCATTCCCTTATAAGTTCTTATCCAAATAATCATATAAAAATACACCTTTTCGTTTTCATAGTTTTACTTGTGTTTGGGAAGTAAACATTTATTTTAAATTTCTGAAGTCGGTTTCATTTAAGTTGCTAGTAAGTAGTTCTAAACTAGATGGCATAAATCTAAATGTATCGAAAAATCTCAACTCAAATATTCCATTGGCAGAAACATAAACTTTTTTCGTGATTGACATAGTTACTTCTTTATTTAGGCGAATAAAATTTATTTCACCTTCAATAGTTGACAATTCTGTTATAAAAAGTTGTGCATCATATAAAGATAAATTATGAATACATATAGGAATAAATTTTGATACTTCATATTGTAAATTCCAATGACTATGAGGTGGCCCTCTAAATTTTCCTGTTAAATGACAATGCTCTTCAACTCTATCTTCTAATAGTGGACATTGACATTCACGGTTAACAATTTCTTCTTTCATTCATATCTTTTCATTAGATGATAGATAATCCATCGGTTTTTTGACTGTTATATTTTTTATATATTGCATTACAATCATATATTAATGTTTGAATGAAAATATTAGCGTCCTTTCCACAATATATTCTAAATATATTTAAATTTGAATTATATGCAAAAGGAATTTAATCGCTAAAGGCTAAAGAATATGTTTTTGATAATATGTTTTTGGTAATTTGGTTACTATATCACCACTTTCACTTTTATGATGACTCAGTTTCTCCTTTGTTGCGAATGATATCAAACATTTATTTCATATTGATGAAAAAGACTTATATTTCGTTAGTTGTGTTTTTATTAATCTGAAAAAAAAAGTTTCTGAAATTATTATTATATTTTTTTCATTGGATATGCTATTGAATCACAAACCTGAGATGTTTTTAATTAAGACATAATGATTTATATTCTCATCCTTTTCCAATAACAGCAATTATTAGTTTTTAAAATGTTAATATCTTTCATTTTCAAAGGGAATGTAATATTTTGAAAATTTACAATTATATTGTTTTTTAATATTATATTATCTTGAATATTCTCTAGTCATAACTTGCACATTGGTTAGCGTGAAAAGTAGTAGGTCGTAAAGCGTGTATAAATATAAAAAATTATATTGATTACTTCTTTAAATGGTGTATTATAGCAACTTTTTTTTGTTAATTGAATCTGCTAATTGTTTAAACTGCGTACCCTTTAAGGGGATATATTGGTTAATATTAATTTTCAAATATAGAATATCTAGTAAAGTTCAACCACTATGTCTTTTTTGAATTTCATTAATTTTCTTAAAGAGTTTATTACATTTTTTATAAAAAATTGTATATAAACATTCATCAGTTTCATTAATTTGTATCAAATTGGGTTAAAAACCTTTAATATCAATGAGACGCAATTCTTTCTTTTCATCGCATTTCATATATTTTGAAAAAATTTCAAAATTACATTTTATGTTTGTGTTTTTTCGTAATTCATATTTTGAAATAAAAGATTTTCGATTTTTTCATTCCACAAAATTTTCTACAATAACATCAGCTTTTTGCTCATTTTCAATCATAGAAGTTATTATTCTATTATTGAATGAACATTTTAAACATTTGTTATTTTTTTCAAAGTTTTCAACAAGATGTGATTTTTGAAGATTTATCCATAAATGGTTGCTTCAATTCTTTTTCAAACCCCAGTTTTCACACATCTTACAAGATACTTCACTAAAATCTCCATCTTTATCCCTTAATTGTTGATGTTTTTGCTTATGTTTAGACTCGATTATTTTAATACTTTCATGAATGGTACGATAATTACGTTTTAAGATCCAATTTTCTTGAATTTTTTTTTCAGAAATACAACATATAAATCGATGTATTTCTTCTCTTTCCAGCTTCTATCCACCCAATACTGTTTCTTCGTCGATTAGAATACTTGTACTAAAACTGAAAAAACAATATGGAAACCTTTCATGCATGTATGCAGGAATAATAAAAGAAAAATGCAACAAAAATTTTTATTTTTATTGTTTTGTTTCGTTTATCTCAAAATCATAATAATTTTGTATTTTATTTTTATAATTTTAAATTGTCCGCTACATAGGCTACTTATGACCTCTTCTTTCATCTCAGTATATTTGACTGGTATAAATATAACAAAACCCTCCAATTCCACTAGGAATTTTTTTACCATATTTAGTATTCATCTTCATAGCCCACATAACATGAAATCCCTTGTTGAGTGGTACATAGATGATTATTTCAATTCTTTTTTGAAAAGTCGATAATGCTGATGATTGTGAGAATTTATTGAATTCGTAAACTGAACTGAATTCGTATCAATTTTCTCCCTCAAGCTTCTACCTACCGACTATTGTTTTTTCATTGATTAGGAAAAAAAATATGCAAACCTTGCATGCATGAATGTATATTTAAAAAATAAAGAAAAAATTATTTTTTTTATTTTGATCACCGAGTACAATTTAATTTCCTCCTTTTGCTCTTGATATTGCACTTGATTGGATATAAATCATCAGAAATAAAAAGCCTTTGCGAAAAGATAAAACTATTGTAAAAATGCAAGTCATGTTAGACATACTCTTTAACAAACAAATAATGCAATTGAATTGCCTTGAAGATAAAATCCTTGTCAAGGATAAGAATTACGCCACTGGTGAAGAACAGGAAGAAGCATACATTTATGCCGTTATGGATGTTGAATGCAGAGTGGTTGCGATTATTGGCGATTTAAGTCGCCTTAAACCACTGTGTTCTGCACACACGACTGGGTACATTGCGCCTGGCTCCCGCCCCAAGGGTGTTCGTAAATGAAAGCCCTTGGATACCATTTTGATCTCCACACCATTGCAGGGTGTAGGGAGTCCTCCATGGTTTGGAGTGAATTGCTTTTGAGGACAACACCATCCAAGACTAAAGAGGCCATACCCGCGATATGGGCTACTAAAACCACAACATCCCACCCAAAGACAGGGTTCTCGCAACAAACTGTCAACAGGGACAAAGCCCTGGGCTTGCTGTACCAGAGACTTTGGTCACATTCGCCATATTAAGCCAAAGGTTCCGCTGAGGGCTTCCCGATTGCTAGAATATGACTACCAAATTCCGCTTACTGCATAGCCTGGGTTTGGCGACCCATTCACGACAGACCAGCATATTGTTCGACCCGAAGGCTTTCCAATTACCTGGTCCTTAAGGTCACTTCCAGTTTCGGGATAATCCCGTGGCCGGCACGCATCATTCAAAAGCAGCAAACATAAACAGTGTCACCGGAACACAGGAACAAAAACGTTACAGGAACAAAGCGGCACTTGAACACAGGAATGCAGGAAAAAACTGGAAACACACGAGCATGCGGGCTGAGGGCACGGGGGTCGCAGCTGTGATGGGGGCACCAGGTCCGTGGCAGGGCCACTGATCCGGGGTGTTCCACAGCTGGGTTGCCTCCATCTTGCGTCCACGATGGTGCACACTGAGACACCATCCACTTTTAGAAGCATAAATCGTACACGCTACCACGTTGATGCACAGTGTGTCACACTAAGTGGACCAATTGCGCTCATCGTGCGCCGGCAACCTAGCAAAATCGCCAGCTTATTAGACAGTATCCCTTTAAGGCCATGCTCAGTCTGGTAGCGCAGCCGGTAAAGCTATTCACTTGTGCAGCTCTGGACTGCACTATCCTCCCTTACTCGGAAGGAGAACCACTTCACGTATCACCTACCTGTTTCAACAAAGGGTGCCATCAGGTCAGCCGGCCGCTCAATGACATCGTTGATAGATAATTGGAACAATCCTTTGCCTCAGTAAGTATTAACCGATGAAACGATGCTATCCACATTGCACTTGAATTTCACGACGCCAGACGACGACTTGTATGATTATGAATTTTCCCTGGACTATTACAAATCTATTACAAGAAAGTACTTTCTAGGAATAGTAAGCAGAATAAATGAACGCATGCATTGTATTCAAAATTTTATTAGATAGAATATATATTTTAAAATTGATTACATAAAGCATACATTGTAAACAATAAATATATAATGATTTATTACTTATATTGAGATTAATTTGACTAATTTTTACTAAATTATAACAGGTTGACGGTTGGTCTTAATTCTCTCGAATCAAAAACCCTACCCACAAGAAGCAATTCCCATCATCTAGCACGGATTAAGAAAAACCGTTATCGGAGGACATTGCAGCATCGATTCTGCTTAGGACATCCACTATTTTTTTGTCTTAACCATTTTCGTGTTCAATTTTCGCTCTGTAATCCCCAAACTGTACTAACCATCGCTGTAGACGTGGATTAATGTCGTTGCTTCGACGTTTTTGTTGTAACCACTTTAGTGATTGATGACCCGTTTGCAAGTTAAATTCTGTAACATATATGTATGGCCTATAATATTTTATTGCCCAAACTTTAGCCAATAAGTCTACTACTACTGTGCAGCAATTTTTTTTACTTCATTTAGAGTTCATAACGCAAATGATATGCATGACCATCTTGCACCTTATGCGAAATTGCTTGCAGCAGTTATAAGCTTAAAGCGTTTGTTAAAATTCGGATATCTTATAATGGGTGGATTTCCTACTTTCGAAGAGTCTTTAATAAACTTTCTATAGAAGCCCTAAGGAAGACTTGTTTTTTTTTTTTTTTTTTTTT